>JABVXS010000786.1:0-23234 GCA_013365335.1 Madathamugadia hiepei | reverse complement strand
ATCAAGTTTTGCCATAACTTTTCAAATTCTTCACCCAAAATTTTTGCTTTTAGTAAAATTTAACGTTTTGTTCGGCGAAGTTTTATTTCTCTGAAATTTTTTTTGACATTTTATAATTTTCTAGCAGTGTCTCCAATAATAGTAAAATTAAGGTCAACTGGAATGGTCAAATCTGTTGATATGGGGTCAAACGTTGTGAAAAAAAAAAACAACAAAATGAAAGTCCCACCCCTTTCATTGCTATAATATAAACATTTTAATTGTTTTTCACCTTTTCAATTTTAATTTTCAACGAAAAAAAATTTTTTTTGTTTAATTAAGCAAAAAGCGGATTTTTTGGTTTTTTTTTTATTTTTTAAAAATTATCAATGTTACTGCAGAAAGGAAAGCAAAGTTGTGATGACTGATGAGCTTATGGCTTATTGGACTGCGACTATTGCGCCAAACCAAAAGCGCCACAACAATTCCCAATTATTATTAAATTTTTTGCACTTTTTTTTTTGAGGAATTTTATTAGCGCAAAAAATTTGTCTAACATTTTTTGTTTCAATTCACTTATATTGATTGATTTTCGTTTTCAAAAATTGCAAATTTCCCGAAATTTTAATCATTTAATTAATGAATTCAGTTTTGGAAATGAATCGATAGCAAAGTGATATTTCATTAATTAATTTTTAATTTTGTTAAATTTATTTTTGGCAAAAATTTTGATTAAATTTTAAGTGATAGTGTAAAGGAAAGAGAGTTTTGTTTTTTTTTTCGAAATGGCATATTTCAGAAAATAATTTGGAAAAAATTTTAAATTATTAAATGATTGAGTCAAAATTAATTAATTGTGTTCATTAATGAGTGAGTAAGTTAGGAAGCAATAAGCAGGAAAATGGAAATTTTTACCTTCAGATATTTGAATTTGTTTAATTTGATGAAAATAAATTAATTGAAACTTTAGCAGTATTAATTAAAATTTTAATTTGAAATTTTTTACTTAAATTTTCCAACTGAAACAAATTTTGCTTCAAATGAATGGTTCAAAGGTGTCGTCATAGTGGCCGATGAAAAATGATAGTAATTTAGTTGATATTTCAACAATAAATTATAGTAAGGTCAAGCTCATAACATCCTACCTATCACTCGTCTCAGTTACAAACGTTTTCACGCCAAAACGTGCGCGGAATCTCGAAATCGTCGTTAGCTAGGATGAGCCACGTCTTCCATATAAAATTCGATGTGCAATCTTTGCAGTAATTTATTTTGAGAGATTAAGAAAATAAAATTTTTCAGAAATTTGTTTTAAAAAAATTTTTCGTTTTAAATTGAAAAATTAATTTTCGAAAAATTCATAAATCCTTGTTACCAATAACATTTGTTACATTTATTGTTGCATTTAAAATTTGAATGCCTTTTGGTCATTCAGCGGTTAGTAGTGCAATCTACGGTAGTATTACAATAGTATTAATACAGTAGTATCGTCTGGTCGATTTGTAATGAATATTTATAGAATGCATCATCATCATCATCATCATCAACACATTAATCATTATCATCATCATTATCATCATCATCATCATCATCATCATCATCATCATCATCATTATCATCATTTCAATTTTTCATTTTTTGAATGAAAAAAATTTCAGAAAAATTTTTTCATTTTTTTTAAATTTATGATATAGCCAAAATTACCATTTGAAATGTACAAAATCATTTTTGCAATAAAATTTCTCAAAAAAGCCACAGTATCATTGCGAAAATTTTTCAGTTGATTGAAAAAAATGTTTGGAAAAAAATGTTTTGATAAAATGGAAATTTCAAGTTTGCTTAATTAATTTTTTAAAAAAATCTAAATTTACAAACATATTTTTCTCTCTCCTTCTCTCTCAAATATTTGTCCATTTCTCTTTTAAGGCTTTATCCATTTCTCTAGAAAAGCATTATGTTTAATAAATCAAAGAAATCAAGTTTTTAAATTGCTATTCTTAGGTATACAATTTTTTTCACGGCCTATCATAATACCATTGTTATGTCTCTTTCCTGACGATTGTATTTAATCCGATTTGGCATTCCGGAATTCAATGGAAGATTAACCTGTTAATAGGCTTAAATTGAGGTATGTCTTTTGAAAAAGTTGTCTGATCGGCAAATTTCAAAAATGCAATTTACCCACTTATATGAAGGATTAATTCCTTTGACTATTCTTTGTTTGTCTTGAAAATTTCTCAAGTACCCTTTGACCTTGCACATTTGAAAAGTAACAATTAGTGATCGTTGTAACCATAACAATAGATTGAATATTCAAGAAAATGAATCGAACAAATTTCAATGAAAAACAAAGAAAGTTGGAATTGAAATAGGTACTTAAATTCAATGATTTCAGAGTATCAAGTATGAATTGAATTCAGTTACTAAATGAATACTGATGTATTCTTCCATTTCGGATAATTAAGTAATAATTGGTGAGATTTATTCCTTTATGCAATCATTGCTTATACTTGAGAGAATGTTTCCTTTCTACTACATCATTTTTTCTTTACATCGGAATGCTTTCTAAAGCTTTCGTTTTCTCTCAGTTTTTCTCTGCTTTCTTTTCACGTCAAAATGCATTCATCGCATGTTTTACAAATTTGTTCAAATTTAATAATTATAATGATAGGAGTAAGGAAGAGATAGTGGAACAGATAAAAATTCATTTAGCACAAATCATTCTTTGCTGTCAAAAATTTTACTTCAAAGCGGAGAACCGACTCCGTTTTGATGAAAGGATACGGTGGGTGTGTGTGTGTGTGTGTATGTGTGTGTGTATGTGTGTGTGTATGTGTGTATGTGTCTATGTGTGTATGTGTGTGTATGTGTGTATGTGTGTGCGTGTATGTATATATGTATGTATGCATATAGTTATGCATATGTATATGCATGTTCGTGTATGTATTTTCTCGATATTGAAATATATAATTTTAATGAGAAATGAAATGAATAGAGGAGGTAGAAAGAGAGATCGAGAAAGGGTGATTAAGGAGAGAAGAAAAGAAAAGAAGAGGGATGCGATGACGTATAGGTAATAGAGATGAGATTGAGTGGAAGAGATCGCCATGAATGCACTTAGAGATGGATCAGTTCTGGGAGATATGGGAGGGAGGAAGAACGGGTCCCGGGAGATATGCAATCCATTTGGAGCAATTTGAGCTCTCCATTAATTCAAACATAATACATTTTCGAGATTGAAAAGATTGGGAAAGAGTAACAGAAGCATGGAAGCCTCCCCTCCTCTCTACCTCTCTCTCCATTGCTTCTAATTGACTGATGATGATGATGATGGTGATGATGATGATGATGGCGATGATGATGGTGATGGTGATGATGATGGTGATGATGATGGTGATGGTGATGATGATGGTGATGATGATGGTGATGATGATGATGATGGCGATGGTGATGGTGGTGGTGATGATGATGGTGATGGTGGTGATGATGGTGATGATGATGGTGGTGATGATGATGGTGATGGTGGTGATGGTGATGGTGATGGTGGTGATGGTGATGGTGATGGTGATGGTGATGATGATGATGATGATGATGATGATAGTGGTGGTTGTGGTGGTGGTGATAAAAGCTTAATTAAAAAAATAGAGAAAAAAAAACACTTTCAATTTCATTCCTATTCTCGACCAGTCTTCGAAAATAAAGTTGGAAAAAAAGAACCAGCGATATAATGAAACAAAAATAATTTACTTTGATATCAGTAAATCAATTACTACTAAGCATAGCTAAAAAGAAATAATTAATTTAATTAATCTGCCAAGATATAGGATGGTCGATTAGTAAAAAAATTTCTTTATGATTAATTTAAATTAATTGAAATTTACTATGCAAAAAAAAATGAATAATTTGAATTTTGTTTATTCAGTCAATGAATATTGTGCTATTGTTAAAATGATTGAATTTTCGTTGAAAAAAACAAAACAAAAATAAACTTCATTAATGACAATAGCAGCTAATTTCAGAAATTGATCACAATTATAATCAATCAATTTTGTATTTACTCAAATTTCACTTCATTGAATGACATTTCAGGATTTTTTTCTTTTTTTCTCAACCATTTTCTTCAGTCAGTCCTTCCGTTTACGTTGTGTAGCAATTGAAACATAAAAGCTTTTCCCATCATTTAATTGATTGAATTTCACTTTTTTCGCACAGAATTATTATAAAATAATATCGGAAACAGCCTTGGCTAGTTGTAATTGAATCTCACAATTTATTTCATTTCATCCTTTCATTATAAGCAAAAGATTCAAAAATTTGTTTTCAACTGGCAAAAGAAAACCGAGAAATAAAAATAAAACCATGGAATTGGAGTGCAAAATCTCGAATCCTGCAATAATTTCCGGTTTAATTTCAAATGTCCTATATTGGACAAAAATAAAATACCTGTCATATATATACAGACGCACACAACTTTCCCAGACCACAAATTTCAAATACCGTTGTCTGGGATGGGTTGAAAACCGGGAAATAATTTCCGGTCTCTTAGCAACTACTGAAAGCAAAAATCATACCCTTTCAACTTTCAACAGAACTGAATTTTATTGGATATGCTGTTATTTGTGACATTTGCGCAAAATCATTTATTTATCATACACAACAAGATTTTGAAATTTCAAATCAACCGGTGAAACAAATGCTATGAAACTAGTATGTTCCAATATTGTTACGGAATAGAAACTTTGAGTTTCGTGAGGTATTCGCCAAATATTATAATTACATACTGTTGAAGCAAAAGTCTGTCGATTTCATTACACAATAAAACAATGAAAAAGAATAAAGAAAGTTAACATCACTTCAGCGTAAATTAGCAATGTTACATGATAATACTTCTAATTAAATTCAGTCAGACTTCAATTATACTTCAAGCGCATAATGTTTAATGAAAAATGACCGACAACTGCAAAAATATTTACGCATCAATTAATTGAACAATTACAATATCCTCCTCTGACAATTTTCAATCAACAAAGAAAAAAATTGAAAGAAACTCATATATCTATATCTTTGATAAGAGAAAGCATGAAATGAGGATAAAATGATTTTCTATAATTCCTAAAGAATTTAGTATATACCAAAAATAACATGAACAGATATGGCTAGTCAAAATATCACATCGTAAAACTGAAGGAAACGGATAGGGAAACGAATTCTGTGTGGATGAAAAATATGACATGCACAGATATGTACTGCCCCATTTTAAAATTGCACCAATTTAAACCATTACAGATCGTTCGGTTTCACAAAAAAATCTCAATCACAGTAGCTAATAATAGTCCTGCTTGGCATCAAAAAAATCCATGAAACCCCTTGTCCAGAACATTATGATCGCCGAAAATGCAGTGGAATGATTTACACGTAAAATAAAACTGTTTTAAATTAAAAAATTGCTTTCAAATATTTAGCAAAAACCGTCTCTATGCATAATTATGTGGTTTTCAAATATTTCGAAAGCAGGCAAAACTGCTACATTTCACATAAATATTGACGTAATAAATCGATAATGTTATTAAAAAGTTCAAAACTAATTTAAATAAAATTTCCCATTTATGAGAAATATATTGAAGTATTATAAAAAACAAAAACGCCAAACTCATAAAACATATACATACAGCAATTTCATTACGGATTTTGAAGTAAAATGGATCAACAAAATGAGGTTTTCACCCGTAAATAGAGTAAAAATGAATTGAAAAAAAGTTTGGATATAATCGAGTATCATGAAATAAAAATGGGAGTATGCATGGGGGAAAAAACGATCCAATGCAATTCCTAAAAAATTTATTATGCACAAGAAATACTGTTACATAATTGCTCCTTATATCTAAAAAAAAGAAAATTTTATGCCATTTCTTTCCCTAACTCAGCAATAGATCACTGGAAAAAACGCAATTCATAAATGAAATAATGTGGAAAAATAATCTGCGTGGTGGAACAATGAAAAAATTTTAATGTACAGAAAAACAACAGAATGTCGCCATTCTTAAACAGTAAAATATGCAACAAAAATGCCATTTGCAACTATTGCAAAATAATAACAAGTAATGAAGCAATATATCCCAGGAAACACCGCTTTCTATTGTGTATCGGCTGAAAGTGACAAAGCTAATTAGTCAATGCGTCTTCGTAACCAAAACAAATAGCACCTACTCTAGACCCAGATAAGGTTATCCGAAAAATTGCATTCAACGTTAGCAACTGCTATCAACCTGCATTGTCGTATTTAAATAGAATTTAAAAAAGAAAACACAAGCAAGGGTGCTAACATATGCCTTTACATTACAAAAGACATAACATAACATCAAAATGAGAATTGCCCGTCACTTTCGTCATTATAAATTACTTATAATTTTTTCTCTAGGCAATCGTTAATAGTAAAGAAACATTTAAAAAAATGCTAATTTAAACCTACCATTCATGAATCGATGAGAACTGCCATTTTCAGAAGACTCTTCCGGTAATAATTCCGGCTCTGACATTTCTGGAGATGATACTACATATACTATTCCCTGAAAATAACCATAAAATATAATGGTATACAAACAAATTTAAATGCTAGCTTTATCAAACTTCCGACGCAGAATAAAGCAAACACCCAAGATATTGCAGAATAGACTTTTCTTCTACTCCCTGCTCGATCAGAAAATCACTTGATTTTACCATTAGTAATAATTACGCGCCGAATTTGAGAAAAAATGAGTTCCAAGTTTGACAACCTCATATTCGTTATTGTCCCAATTTTCTAAGCACTTTTTGAGTTTCAGAAAAATTATTTGTGGTTTTTTAACACAACTCAATGAACAGTTGAAAAGCATTGGAATATATGGCATTAGAAACTAACCTCAGCTCTTCTCAAGCGCGCTAAAATTAATCTATCATTGAAGTGTTGCGATCCTGCATCATCATTCGCATTATCATCATCCCCACCACTTCGATCCCCATGGTTTTCACGATTCTAAAATGAAAGAGAACTAACTGCCCATAGATATTTGCGGAAGTCTTATTTCGATTAAGTCCTTGACAGTTTATATCCTTACGAATTAACAGAAGAAAAAAAAAAGCATGAAAAACAAACGAATCGTAATCATGGTGCAAACACATCCTTTTAGAATAACAGCCTATCAAGATATGCCGTTCCTGATTGCAACATCGGTAGCGGCTCAACGCTACGAATCATTTTTAACTTGTTAACTAAGATAATAAGAACAAAATGCGGAAGGGCAAAAATTACCTGAGCATTTTGTATTAACCTCGCTGCTAATATCACTCGATCATTGCTACCGTCATTTTCCGATAAATCGTGAAAACCGTCCTCCAGACCTTCGTCATCTATGCCGCTCTGGAAGTGCGAACTATAAACTTTGCTTCTCCGGCATGCTCCTTTACGGAGGAGTCAAGCAGAAATTCGCAAAGAAAAAAAATTTTTTTTTCGCCTAAATAAACAGTCTCAGAGCTTCCTTTTAACTCTTCAGCCTCAATACGGCAAATCTCATTTTTTTTTGAAAATGGCAAAGCAAAAAACTTTCCACGAACAGTAGTGAGGAGATCGAAAAATGCAAGCATATTAATATCTTCATCGACATTATCCCCATTTCCTGGGTCAGAATAATCTGTAGTTGGTATTACGCTTCGTCTTCTCGGCTCCAAATAGAAGCCATTCAAATCCCATGCGCTCCACAACTAAATAAAACCAAGTGTGTTCAAGAGCACAGAGAAAATGTTTAATATTACAAACACTTATTTAACTGTATATCATTTCGTTCAATGAAACAAATTGTTGAATAATGAACAGATTGTAAATCTGAAACAGAAATTTCAATGATTACTTTAATAATTTTTTCAACTCCAGATGAGAACAAAAGTCTGTTGTGGGAGCTGTAGCGTGCGTGATTGACAATCGAACGATGACCTTCTAAGACTCGATAAGCCGCATTCACAGCTTGTCCTGAGAAAAATTAGCAGAATGTATACAATATTTCAACATAGTCATGTAATACATTTGCTCCACCTTCGATAGAAACTGAACACAATTTTTTGTACCATTGAAAGTGTAAAAAAAAGTCAGCTGTATTAGACTATTTACAGGAAACTTTTTACCAACTGTTTCACGGTCCTCAGGCACTTTCCATACATATATATTCCAATCGTCAGAGCCGGTCATTACTAGATCACGACTTATAAATGAACAAGATTTAACTGTACAAGAATTGAGGTAATTGTAATCGTTGAATTCTATGCTGCCTCCACCATTTAGCTAAAATTTTTTCAACTGAATATAACGTAAAACTTGATAAATATCAATGCTTTACAAAAAAGATGCCCCACAACTTAACATCGTATCAAAATGGACTGAAGCTGCTAGCACGTAATAATTAACAGCAATTTACACTTTAAAAACATCCTAACATTGATTTAATTAATTTTTAAGCCCTCACCGTGATAAAAGAAACCAAACAAGATGTCCGATGCATCTGAGGATTAAAGCTGATAGTGTTAGCTAAGTATTTCCCTTGAATAAATTAAAAGCAAGAGAAATAATAAGATATAACGTACAATCCAACAAAAAAAACAAATTTTTTTAAACCATAAATAATGAAATTTCAAGAAAACATACATCATATAATATGGGTGATGTACGACTACGTGTAGCAAAAATAGCATCCCCATCGTCACTCCACTGGCCGTACATAACAGAACTAATATTTAAATTTACACGTGCTCTCGTTAACTGATCAAACTGGAAACAAGGTCTGAAACATTAAGCTGTTAAAATTAAACGTCCGGTTCCTTTCGGGTAAATAAGCAGTTCAGTTCATTAGACATCAGCAATATCTAATTTAGAACAAATGGTATATTGTGGAGGTATTTTCTCCAGAAACCATTTGTGCAACACACTATCGTACTATTGGTTGTTGCGTCATCATAACATTCACATACTTTCTCGATGAAAAATGTAATCAATCAGTGTATCTTCTTTGGATTGCTTTACTTTGAAAATATCATTATTTCAATCAATAAAAAGGAACAGCTTCATACTAAAGGAATTATCAAATCATTAACCTGTTAAGTTTACGAACGTCATGCAAGGATAAACCATCACGTCCATTACAGACTGATATGATGTGCACTTGTCGCGGATTGAACTGAGAACAGTACATCGTTCCTGAAAGCTTAGTTTACAATTAAAAGCAAATTCAAATCAGTTCTAATTAAATAAAACCAGCAAGACACAGACCGACAACAAAACACACCTGAGCTCTCAACGGCAAGCGTTTCTTCACCTCCTCGCAAATCATACAGACGAACTTTTCCATCTTCTGAGGCAGACATTATGATTGAGTCATCTTTGGGCTGGAAAAAAATGTTACTGAGCATGTTTCAGAGACTTCGTTTCGAGGAATAGCTTAA
Organism: Madathamugadia hiepei; assembly: GCA_013365335.1. Lineage (NCBI taxonomy): Eukaryota > Metazoa > Nematoda > Chromadorea > Rhabditida > Onchocercidae > Madathamugadia > Madathamugadia hiepei. The sequence continues at coordinate 13,790 of JABVXS010000786.1, read as the reverse complement.
TCCCAAACGATTTTTGCCAAACAAAGCGAACAATGATTTAGTTCGCGAAATATGATTTCTGGGGTGTGAATTATATCCAGTCTTTTGGTATGTCAAAATCCACTATGTCTTGAAATCTGAGCAAGCCTAGCCCTTTCATGTGTTCTTACATTTATGGCCACATTATAAATAGGTTCGTCAGCTTTAAATTGCTGTAATAAACTTGTAGTTGCAATATCATGTACGTATAAAAACGAATCATTCCCAGCAGAATAAAGCTTTTCACATCTGAAAAAAAATCATGAATAATGTTTGTGTCACTTATAACTCAGCAGTACTACGAGCAAGATTTGGTAGCACTCTAACCAAATCATACGACTTACGAATTTTTCAATTTTAGGAAAAATTCAGTGCAAAAACAAACTTGTTGGAAAATCCAACAGAAAATATATTGGAGTAATGCATTTGCTTCATTATGGCCACAGGCTTCGGATGTTCCAGCACTTGCACATCGTTAAGTTTCCACATCAATACTCGGCGATCATCCCCACCTGCAACATATACTTTAGAACATTTTCAAAGAGTTGGAAGCATTGTCTGTTTGAGGAACCAGTAAATAATACTTGATGGAAAATGTCGCAAGAAATATCATATAATGACAATCAACTTAGCCCAGAGCAACACAAATTGCATACAAAACTCATAATCGTTCCTTAATTTTTCGAGTTCAAAAAGAATGGAAAAAGTAAACAAAGAAATAAATAAAAGTAAAAAAGCTGACTTACCGCTAGCTAAAAAATTTTCATCCGCTGATGCTTCGATAGCATTTACACAACCAAAATGACCTTTAACATCCTTTTGATAGATATCCCTGTTGGGAAGATCAAGAAACGGAAATTCCCATGAATTGTGCACATTTTTTCCAAACTCATTCCGTCGAGAAAATTCACCAACAGCACATCGCTGCTGACGCATACCCACCATACCTTTGAAGTACCCAATCAACTTAGTGAACTATCAATTTTCAAACAATTTCTAAAATGAAATTTAAAAAAATTCATCATTTATATCACGAATATTTGTTGATAAAACGCCAGAAAATCGCAATATTATGGCAAACTACTACTCGTTATTATAAATCGATCCAAATTAAAGATGCCACAATCATTGATTGCTTCGTAGGGGGGAAGGCAACAACAACAACAACAGCATAACTGACTACTGCCTAAACTATAACCATTGATTATTTAAATGATGTCTCTCTCTCTCCTAAGCAGAGAAACAAAGATAGTGACCAATACAAATATATCATAATAACCTAACCTCGTCAATGGACTTAAGAATGCTCCAGTGAAAATCTATGCAGCAATGAACCTACTTGTTGATCTATGTGTAACAACTATCACGATGTATACTCCAGCTCATACATTACAAATCAATAAATAAGGAAGGGAGAGAATTATAGAGAGGAGAAAGGAGGAAGAATCATCTCATTGAATTTTCCACTTCACTATTAATGTTTACAAAGACTTACCAAATTTAAATTTTTTACAAAGATTTACCCAATCGATATTTCGCTAAATCAGCTAAGTCAAGACATTCTCGTTGTTGGCAAATTAGCACCAATATTTTGCTTTATTTATCGTTTAACTCTTTTTGCGCTTCCTTTTTTTCTTTCTTTCTATTAAATTCTTCGCAATATATAATTTTTTTTTCTCAAAAATTTTTTTTATTCATTAAGATATCGCGGATTGTTTTTCTGCTATTTTCCACTTTTTCCTGCTTGTCTTCTCTGTTAGCTCTATCCATGCTTCACTGTTTCGTCCATTATTTATGGCGGCCAATCTTATGAATCTAAATGTAATAGGGAAGAAATATGGAATGCACTGTTTCCGGATTATATTAGCGAAATTGAATTTTTCAGTTTTGTTGTTTCCTTCTTTCTCTTTCCTCCAAATGAGTGTTATCCAAAAAGTCAGTAAGCGTTTATTATTACGGGACTAGTAAGTACTGGGAAAAGGCGGTAATTTCGGATCAGAATCATTCCGTGTTTCAAATGTTGCGCATTATTTAATTTATAGTTATTAAAAGACTAATGTATTATGGCTGAGGCGAGATTTATTGATAATAACGATCGGAATTTCATTGAGAAACCATTGGCAAACAGGTTTGTTTACAGATAGGGCACAATGATCGATAATTTCTGTGTTTGCATCTTTTATAATGAGTGAATACTGTTGGACGCACAGCAATATCATTACAAAATAAGCATTTTGTTTTGATGATATACAGGTAACAACTGAGACGTATGAAAATAATTTTTTTTAATTCAATTAAAAAAGAAATGATTGTTTTTTTTTCAAGCAAACAATTAACCGCTGTGAGAACATCAAAGTTATATAAGGGATTAAAACGAGGTCAGTTGCCCATTGTCTATCATCCAATTTACAACATTTCATTTTATGGAATCGAACGATGTCATCCATTTGATTCTCGTAAATGGGGACGTGTTTATGACATGTTATTGGGTGAGTTAAATCTTTTTTTTAATTAACTTTTTTTCTCAGCCATCAAATATTTTGGATTCAAAAATAAATTTAGAACATTAAGAAGATTTGGTTCTTTTTGAAAGATGCACTACGCACGGATTGGTTTATGTGTCGGTATTCCTCTTATATCCGATCTGGCATTAACTTATTTTAGTACCTTGAAGGCGTTGTTATTTTTTTTCCGTTTTAGAATCAGGCATGATTGATGAAAGGCAAACAATAAGGCCATCAGAACCAAGCATGGATGATCTGCTTGTTGTACATTCGTCCACCTACCTCTCATCATTACGTTGTCCATGTTATGTTGCAAAGATGGTTGAAGTTACAGCAGTTGCATTCATACCTCCATGTATTATCAACAAAGTTCTCCTGAAGCCATTCCGATATCATACTGGTAAAGCTATATACATTTTAATGCAAGCTTATCAACTTTTCATTAGTTCACTTTTACACAGGCTGTGCATAAATAAATTGCATTAAATGCATTAGCGGATTTTAAATAAAGAAAAAAAACTTACTCTTTTCTACATTTTATGTATATTTGAAGGTGGTACAATATTGGCAGCCAAGCTTGCACTAACATACGGCTGGGCAATAAATATTGGTGGTGGTTTTCATCATGCAAGTCGCTCAAAGGGTGGTGGTTTTTGTATTTATGCTGATATCACTTTGGCACTAACATTCTTATTCTGCAGTCAGTTCATTTCAAAAGCATTGATTGTTGATCTAGATGCTCACCAGGTCATTTCACGTGCGCTTTAATCGTACTTCTATGTTTTACTGCTACTTCTCCTTGCGACCTATTTTACATTGTATTCTCGCTAATCATATTTTTATACATTTTCTTTCTACAGAAATTCTACTTTAGGTTTCACTCTTTACTGAGAAAGTATCATTTTAGGGTAATGGGCATGAAAATGACTTCATCGGTGACAACCGTGTTTATATATTGGATATGTTCAATAATCGGATTTATCCGCATGATTTGAAAGCAAAACGTAAAATCTACCCTGAGCTGTTTATGAGTTTTGAACTGAGATTTCCGTGAAATCAAAGAAAGATTTGATATATGGGAACAAATTTCTGCCAACGAACAAACACAGGAAGAGACGAATTCTTCGTAGAGAATGATAATATTTTACTGATTTCATCCTTTAATTTAAGAAATATGGGATGTTTTTCTACATATTTGAAATATATGTTTCCAACATTTTATCAGTGCCAGTTCTTTAGGTGCTATAAGAAGATCAGTCCATCTTCGTGTTGGTACGCAAGATGCAGAGTATCTGGGCTTACTTTCGCGTAATCTTGAAGAAGTACTGGGTGAATTTCAGCCTGATATAATCGTTTATAATGCGGGAACTGATTGCCTTAAAGGAGATCCGCTTGGACTATTGTCGATATCTTCCAAGGTTGTTGCACATGTATCAAGTTTGAAAAATTTCCTTCTCTTAATTCAATGAAGTTCAGAAGTTTAAGAGCATTGCTGTTGGGCCATTTAACGCAGTTTAAGTTTTCTTTTGGGTTTTCAAGTTATTTTCCGTCGTCAAACTTTGATGATTTCTTATTACAGTAATTTTAGGGTATTAGAAAGCGTGATGAAATTGTTTTCAAAATGGCTCGTGATAGGCATATTCCAGTTGTAATGTTGCTTAGTGGTGGATATATGCCGAATACGCATAAAGTCATTGCCAAGTCGATCCTAAATTTGTACGATAAAAATTTATTACCAATTTAATTTTAACTGATAGAAGTTCATTGTAAATAGACAGATACGAATGCGGTTCACTTTTTGTAAGTACTGTATATTTATATGGTGTGCTGGTTTTGTAATTTTTCTATGATACTATTGAACAGTCTTTTGTGGTTTTATAATTTTCACACAATTTTAAAGTTTATCGCCATGTGAAGTGTTTAAAAATTTGAATTCACAATCATGAATTCATTGTGAATTCAAAAAGAAAAGGAGGAGCTTAACCGTTAAACCAAATGTGTTATAAATAGGATTAATAAAATGATTCAGTTATCCTTAAACTATGTAAATTTAACCCCTCAGCAATATATACTGTATCTCAGTAATGTAATATGTTTGAAAAAATAAAGCGAAAATTGTTATCTCTCTGTTGTTAGCACTCATTCATTTGTTTAAAATTGTTGTAAAAATTAAACTAAGATACATAAAAGTGTGAGGGGGGAGGATGGGAAGGAAGGAATGTCGCGATAATTTTGCTTAGTAATGAGATTGAACCCACTGATAGGCATGAAGCTTGCAGCAATTGTACATGTTTTGCTTTTCTTTTTTTTCTCTTGAAATGAAATGAAAAAAAGCCCTGTGATTCATTTCATTTGCTGTTTTAAAAACATTACAAATAGAGGGAGGGAGGGAGAGGAGAGAGGATGATAGAAAAAAATGAACCACAACAAAACATTGATAAGGGATGGAGGCACTCATAGCTTCATCATTTCATGCGATACAGTTCTGATGATCAAACGAAATGGTATATTTCACGATGCTTTTCTTGTCATCAAAAATTTCTGCTAATTTTTTTCTTTAAAATAAATCTTGAAGCTAATTAATTACCTCATACAATTTAATTAGTTTTCGAGTTCAAAATATTACTATGGTGCTAGTGAAATGACAGGTAATACTGATTGTTGAACATAAAGCTAAATTAAGAAACTTAAATAATGGATGGGTGATTTTAGTTTGCATCTTACAGTTATGTGGTATTTAAGTAAGCACCATCCATTATAGATGCAATTTAAAATTCAAAATTTTTAAAATTAAAAATTATTCTGGATATTGTGGCATCATTGCAACGAAAACTTTCATTTCACCTTCGGGGAAACTGCAAGGTATAACAAGCTTGGATGAACTAACATCCAATAAACTATACATTCACTGTATGTGCTCTAAGACAATACATTTGATGGGAAAATTTGACCCGTAATGAATAGATTTATTGGAATACTGAATTGAAATTTTCGAATTTCTTCAAAGTTCTTTCTTTCAACATCCAAAAAAATAAAAATAACAATGTATGTGAATGACATAGTGGAATGTTTTCATTGTAGAATACTAGCTAATTAGCTGCTAATTAGTTATTAAACAATGATCGGCAACAATGAATCTATTCAGGCAAAGAAAAACTCTTTTCTTATTCAACCAACAAAAGCTATTAATTTATGGAGGCTTTTGTTTCGTTTTGTTTTTTTTGTAATTTCAAAAAAATTTTTTTTTTTCTTTCAGAATTGATTGCCCAAGGCCAATATCAGCAGGTTTTGTCTGGCTATATTTGGGTCCAGACCTACCTGTCGATATTGCCCGCGGGCAGTCATGTACCATTTTGTTGGCCTTCATATTTCAAACATTTAACACTAAAATAGAGTAAAACTTTATTGTACAGCTAATATAATTGGAGGAAAAATATATGAAATTCATTATCCTAAAATGAACATTTTCACTTTATTTTTTATTTAATTAGTTTAAAAAAAAAAAAGAATGCATGAAAATTCATTTCCAAATTAATGAAAATTTTTGAGGGCAAAAAAAGCAAAGAAAAAATTTTTCATTTATTGTTGATATTTATTTATCAATCAATTTTTCAAATTCTAAAGAAATATTTGTGTGCAAAGAATGTAAATACAAAGATCATTTTTACAATTTCATTGAAAATTATTGCATTGTTGATTAATTTGCAAAGATAAACTTTATTTTCTTTTTTTCTCGGGTGAAATTTTAAAATTTCATTACATTTTATATGATTTATCATTGAGTAATTTGATTTTTCAACAGTTTTCTTCTTTTCACACTTCCATGCTTTTGCCATTGCTTGTCGAGTTATGTTGAAGGCTTGTTGTATGTGTGAAGCTCACTAAGAACACATTTCATCGATTGCAAAAATGGATTTCTCCATTCCTGAAATTAAGTTTTTGGAAGAAAAAAAAAAGAAGAAATTGGTAAGATGACATTTTTGAAACTAAGAATCATTTCTTAGATTGTGACCTTTTATAAACTTCGCATCATGGATTATTGCTAACTTAATCCTTTGTAATCGAAGGATCAGTTTTTCGATTCAAAGTTTTATAAACCAAGGATTAATTTTCGGATTAATAGCTTTTTTAAATTTAAAATCACATTTTGTATGGTTTCCAATTTTTCATTCATAAAAATATTTTCAAGGAAAATTTGTGTGAATAAAAAAAATTAAACAACACACCAAAACATTTCCGGTTTGAATGTGTCTTTATGAGCAAGTTGCTGTCCATTATTTTCTAGTAAAATAAATAATTAATCTGTATTTTCAACTTTACTAAAAAAATTTTCAAATTATAATTTCAAAAACTAATATTGCCGATGTTTTCCTACTCAGCCGCTGTCCTTTTTCCTCTTCTGATTGAAAGTCAGAAAAGCTCAGGTGGTAAAAAAAAGAAGCCTATGTAGAGATTTACGGATATTTGAATCATTCAAAATGTCATTCGAAACTTTTGACAACTTCTTTTTCATTAAGTGGTGAGAAGAATGAAAATTTGAAGCGAAGACTTCAGGAAATTGCAATAATAATGAGATTATGTTTCTCCAGATTTCCAGAATATCCCTTTTTCTTTTTCAATCATTAATTAAATGTGTGGTTCAGCAAATTCTAAATCACTTTTACTGATCACATCAAATTTTTTGGTTTTTTGTTGAAATTTTATGAAAAATTTATTGCTAAAAAAAACCCATCACCTTATTACTTCTCCAGCAATAAATTTCATGACAGAAGCGCCATGCGCAATTGAACCGCTCATTGGTTCAAGCAATGCATCAAAAATTAAATGTAATAATTATTTGCAAATTTGACATACCCGTCTGTACAATGAAATTCCTCACTAGCGATTTCCTCGCGATCCCGACTTATCTCAAAGTCGGGAATTTTGCTTCGAGCAAAACATGAACACCCTTCATCCGGTTGTTGTCATGTATTCACACAACTAAATATCTCAATAAACATTTAAAACTATTATTTAAAAAAAAATTTAATTAAGCAAAATTGAAAAATTAAAATTTGTTTTTACGATTTTTCAATAAAGTTGTAGGAGGAATATCGATGTTACATTCTTTCGTAAATAAAACAAACAAACAAAAGTTTGCTGGAATAAATACGAAAAGGAGTGAAGTTCAAATGAAAATGAACTGTAGAAAATATTCAGTTTAAATTAGAATTTTTTTTTTGCTTTCAGTAATAATTGATTTTTCAGAGAGAAAAAAAAGCAGCGAAAGGATGAAGAAGAAAGATATTGTTGACAAACTTATTACAGTTTATCGATTGATTTAAATTCATTTTCTTCCTCTGATACGACGGTGGTCAGATTGAATTGATGCAAGCTTAATCAAAAAAATCATTTTACTTTTTTCCCAAAAAACACTCCCGAGATTGGTTGTTTTTTTTTATTTTATTGAATTAATTGATGTTTTGTAAATCTCAAGTTGCTTCGTTGAAAAAAAATTTTTATTCAAATCTTTTTTTTTTGTATTAATCTTTACTATGTGTCTATAATCCACTGGTTCCCAAACTGGCTTCGATCAAACCCTAGAGGTTCGGTGAAGCAGTCTCAGAGGTTCGGCAGAGCCTCCCCGTGGAAGACCAGAGCAGGGAACGGAACAGATTTTGCTGTGAAATGATACGAGAGTGGCACTTGCCAAGGTGAAGCCACGCATATCTGAACTGCTCTCTGAAAGGCAACAGCAGAAGTCGCGCTGATTTGCGGGCATGCAATTTGTTGTAAGTTCGTGCATCCTGTTAGTTTCGTTCTTTGAACAAGATGATGTTCATGCACGGCTCATTTTGTGCACCAGTCAAAAGCATATCTATGTCTTGAATTTGAAAAAAAAAAATCATATTTCACTAAGGGGTTCAGTGAGTGCGCATATGAAACTGGTTGAGTTCGGTGCATGCAACAAGGTTGGGAACCACTGCTATAATCAAACAAAGGTTGCATTAAGCATCAAATATTGGTTCATCCAAAAAATAAAGAATAAAATTTACAATCGTCATTGTTGTTGAATTTTTTTTTTAGCAAATTGATTAAAATCAAAAAGTTTTTAGCGAAAAATCAAAAAACAAAACGGACTGATTACATGTGAATTATTTCCATTACAACAAATGAATTCGTCCATATAGGATCGATAAAATTTTCACAATCATTTCCAAAAATTTTTAAATAAATTAGTCCATAACTATTCAATTATTTTGTCGCCAAAAAAAAAAAATGGTAAAGTAAAAAAATTTTCAAAATGAATTTGAAAAACTTTATAAAAAAAATTTAAAATATCCATCGTTGAATTATTTTGTTATCAATGCGAATGACGATTCATAAGAGGGTAAAATGAAAAAGTTAAAAAATGAAAAAAATTTTTCGAAATAAATTTGTTCCATAGCTAAATTCCTTGCCATTAGTGTCGAGAGTATGATTGCATGCATTCATCATGAAGAAGCGAGGAAATAAAAACTAAAGGTATGAGGAAATCAATCAAATAAATTGCATAGAATATCAAAAAAAAATTTAATTTGTAAAAAATTATCTTGTAAAATAGAATGTTTCAATTATTTCCTAATCCATTGAAATTCAAAATTTAAAAAAAAAAAAAGAAAGAAAACAGTGAAAATTTTGTTCAAATTTATTGTAATTATAAACGAAATGCTAAAAGATATTTAAAAAAAAAAAAACAAAATTATGAATTTTTGTTTATTTTTTGAAAACAAAAAAACTAAATGAATTTATTTGATATCTTGGCGTCTCGAGGACTTTGTTTTTTGAAATTTTTTGTTTGTTTGTTTTTTTGATGATGATTAAATTTTTTTTTTAAAGAAAAAAAGAATGGTTATTTCCAAATGTGACAGCATTATTGTCACATGGCATTTTCTGAAAGTATCAAAAGCAATCATAAAATTTAATACTTGCATTTCTTGCTGTTTGAAATTAATAATTTGTAAACGTATCGGTGTAAAAAAATCAAATCAAAAATTTATTGTGAAAAATGAAATTAAAAAAAATTTTTCCGACCACTACCATAATTAATACAACAATTCATCTCAAAGTGGTAATGTTTTTCCGCATTTTTTTTTTTTTTGAATTTTAAAAATACACCGATAAATTTGATTTAATTTTGCTCCGTTAATAATTGTTTAATCTGTTCAGTTTTTTTTTTTTTTGTTCTCTTCAAAAATAAATTTCAGTGGAAAAATGTTGATGAGGAACAAAGATAGCTGGAGATTTAAAAAATTTATACAATTAAAAATTTAGCGACGATCACGCAAGGAATTATGTGGTGGATATTTTGAAGTCAACAATCAAATAACACTTAAATTGACGAATGAATGAAAAGTGATCCATCCGAAATACCGAATTATCGTGATTTGTGACTACTTTGATATCATGAGTTATCGTTATTCCAATCATTTGACATCATTTCAGACTCTTGATGATTTGGTTCATGCTTTGAAGATGGAAAAACTTAAGAAATTCCCGACGATTTCATCGGCAGCAATATACAATTCAATTCCACCTGTTTTCACGAGTCATCAACGTGTTTTTCAATACACAGTTCTCAATTAAATTCTTTTCTAAATTTGCGTTTTTTCAAGTTTTTTTTTTGATTTTTTAATTTTGAGTTTAATAAATCAAGCATTTTTGACAAATAGGAGATTTCTTCGGGTCATTTCACTCATTTTGTTACTTTAAAAAAAGAATGCGTGAATCATGGCCACCGGCAAAACGTACTCAAGTTGAAAATGAGGATGATACTGATGAATCAGATAAATAATTTTTGATTAGAAAAAATTTCCACCTGTCGAATTATTCCAGCTGCTGTTAAATGTTAATACGAATTTGAAATTCGAATGGAATTTAATCGCTTTCGAAACTTGAAACTTCTTGTGTTCATCATTGGTTTCTCTTTGAAGTATAATACAAAAACTTGTGAATTTTTGGAATTGTCATCAAAATGGCGAAGCTAGCACCACAATGTAACCTTTGCTCTCTTATCTCAGAGGATGGAACTGATTAACCACATTATTTCATCATATGTGAAACTATTCGGTAGCTGGTAAAATCTGTCAGCAATGTAAAACTGTACGCTACATCTTACCTCACCATACCCACGGACAATCTAACCCTTGGTCCTCCCACCTCATCAATCCTTTGAATAAGCTTTCTGGCAATAAGTATCCTCATTTCATCCATATCAGTTTTCCACCATGTGTTAGCTTGCCGACAATCGTTTGCTTGCCTCAATGTGGTACAAAAACCAATCTTTGACCTAATTCACGGTGTTTGGACTTTAACCGGTGGCGGTTGGGATTTGGTTCGCTTATACTTGCGTTTTTACTATGTCACTTAACGTGTTCTTTATTACGTTCATTGTACGTATTTGTTTTTTAATAAAGGTTTAATTACCCAAGTTTGAGGTTCTCGCTTGTTCACTCTGCAGAAAGTAACAGTGTCTACTAGAAGATATGCAGTATTGATATCTCTATCCAGATATCACTCATCAAGTATTCGACAATTCGTAACAGACAAAACCAACTCTTAACAGAGAAGAAAGACGAATGTTCTGTACAGGAATATTAAATACAAAGGATAGTCAATTCCTAATCACTTCTATCGTGGAATTCAGCAATTATGATTGATGAACGATAAGTTTAGGGAAAAATAGACTTTAGAGTTTGCTTTAAATTACCTGAAATATTAGTAGCGATGGAAGTAGACAACATCAACTTCAGTATATTCTTCTGATTCACTTATGATCTCCTTCATATGATTCCCAAAAAAATCTGTAGCGAAGTAAACCTGTCCGTGCTATCATCCTGGCTTGGCTACACACATTCATGCTTTAATCCAGTCACTTGTTTTCGTTGTACAATGAATCAAATGATTTGCTATTTGTGTCGTAAGAATCGTAAAACTTTTTGAACGAAGCAATAAATTGTAAATAAAATTGATTTTATTCATCTAACTTGCTCACTGAAATGATCACCAATTACAGTAACAATATGATGATAACGATGATGATCAATGATAATGATATTGATACATTAAATGCGTGAAAGTAAATGATGAACTAGTTCTGCAGTCATATTCGAAATTGATTGAATTGAAGACTAAATTGGTGTTCTGACTGTCATTTAAATCCTGAAATACAAATTTCAGGCTGCTATTTTAATAACATTGTCAAGTTAGCTTAGCTAGCAGCAATTTTGACAGATTTTTTTCCCAAGAGCTGCATTTAAGCTTGTTTAAAATTATTGATAACATTTAAATAATAGCGGACCCCGCATCTCAGTGGGACAAATGCTAACAGAAGAAGAAGAAGACGATAACATTTAAATTATGGTCCTGAAAATTTAATCAATTGTGAAAGGTTCTGTTTCAATTAGCAAAACCTGTAGGAATTAGTGATAAAAAAAGGTAGCCGATTTCTTCTGGATCGAATATGAGCTGTTTGACAAATTATATTGAGAATTACTTGATTGTTAGCAGGCGGCGAATTACCAGGTATCGATGTACAGAGATGAATATGTGGGGTATAACAAAAAAAAACTTAAAATGACAAGAGCCGTGGTTGACTCATCCGCAAAGAATCGTTGCGAGAAGGATGCAACACAATGAAACCGGAAAGCATGGAGTGAAATTTTCATTCTTTATCCAAGTAATTTGTTGCGAGTAGACAGCAGTGACAGTCGCTCATCCCACCTGTTCCTTTCAAATTCTTTATAAATTTCGAAATACATAGATCAATTGAATGAAATGGTTGCTAATTTATATTGCAGATGTGTGTGGATGGGTGTGTGATTTACTATATTAGTGCTAAGTTTGTTTGTAAATAATTTTTTGGTGAGCAATTTATGCGTGGTTTTAGTTGACACCTTGTCAGTCACCCATACCTCCACCTGTGACATTGTGTTGAGTGCTCGATAACTCACTCCATTACATTGACATTCAAGAAAGGTGAAATTTCTCCTGTGACTAACTAATTTAATCTGGGAAATGTTTAACACAAAAGATTGAAGTTTTCCAACATCAAACTATGCTGCAACAATTTTTGAAATGCTTAACATAAAGTAAGTTGATGAACAGGATTGCAGTCGCAGTGATTGCAGGAACACCGACGAATAATTATCGCAGTGATTGCAGGAACACCGACGAATAATTATCGCAGTGACTGCAGGAACACCGACGAATCACGAAGCATCGATTTATTTGAGCGGAACTTCTCGGCTTCTGGTGGAGCTGTTGGATTTGAAATGATATCATTGATGAAGATGAATTTAGATTTTACTTCGTCATAGATTTATTTTTGTTACGAGATGACAAGTTGGCAGTAATTTTGTTTTCTTGGAAATTGGAAGAAAATAATTAGTTTCGCCTTACAAATTTTTCAGGTTTTCTGCAAGGATTGAAATTAAATTAGTCTTTTCTCTAAAATCTCGATAATACCTAATTTACAATTAACATTGCTAAATTTTTATTTTGAAATTCAAGTATCGGAAAGAACAATAGCTATTGTCAATTCAGTAATTATGTTGTTTTAGTGAGTGAAAATGAAAATATTTACCCTATGGTCCTGGTGTTCCTGGTGGTCCTTGTAACCCAGGGTCTCCTTTTGGACCTGGTGGACCCGTTGGTCCATCTGCCCCTTTTTCTCCAATCGGACCGGGAGGTCCAGTTTGTCCTGTTGCTCCCTTATCTCCCGGATCTCCTTTTTGCCCCTGATCTCCTTTTTCTCCCTTCAACCCTTCATCTCCTTTTTCTCCTGCTGGTCCGGCTGGTCCCTCTGGTCCTGGTACTCCCACGTCTCCCTTTACTCCGGAATCTCCTTTTTGCCCTGCTTTACCTTCTGGTCCTTCTGGTCCCTCTTCTCCTTTTGTTCCTTTTTCTCCTTGATCTCCCTTTGATCCTTTTTCTCCGGGCTCTCCTTTTGGCCCCGCTGATCCCATTGCCCCCTTACGTCCCGGTAATCCCACAGGTCCTGGCAATCCGAACTCTCCGTTCTCTCCCGGTTCTCCTTTCGATCCCGGTTCGCCTTTCGCACCCGGTGGACCAATTGCTCCTTGTGGTCCGGGGTTTCCCTGTACTCCAGGATCCCCCTTTCCCCCCGTATCTCCTTTTTCTCCCTTTTCACCACTTGGACCCTGTTGCCCTTCTCCTCCTGTTTGTCCTTTTGGTCCTGCTACTCCAATATCACCCTTTTCTCCCGGTTCTCCTTTTGTACCCTGTAAA
>JABVXS010000785.1:0-23236 GCA_013365335.1 Madathamugadia hiepei | reverse complement strand
GAATGGTGAAGCATTGTGGGTGTTGTTAGAGCTCATGTCGGCAGGAGCTCTTTGTATCTTGGTGATAGCTCTTCGATGCTATCCCAACAATCATCATCATCATTATCATCATCATTATCATCATCATCATTATCATCATCATCCATCACGTGCACGAAATTTCCAACATTCTTTACTTCAAAAGTTTATCTGCTACTACATATATGAATTGTGGTCATCTTGAGGTCATTTAATGATTTGTTTATTTTCTTCGATCTTGAGAACCAAAATTTTTCTAGTAAAAGGTCTATCAATATCTCCAAAGATATCTAAGTTCGCTGAAGAGCTAATAGCAAAGAAGTAGCTTCCTTCAATTCCTTCAGTAGACATCAATGATATTTTATATAGATGCATTGAATTCAACTAATTAATGAAACTAATTATCAAACAACAATAATTTCATTAATTAGTTGAATTGTTGTGAATTAGTTAGATTATTAGTGAAATCAATTCTGTAATCAATATTTCATGAAAAAAAAATTGTGAGCAATATTTGTTTTCAGTGATAAAGGCAATCGATGATATTGAAAACTACGATCGATTCCAGATTTGAATGGGTGACCTTTCCCGGATGATACATAAGATATATTAAGGCCAAAATTGCGGGAGAGAATGATATGAATTCCTTATAACTCCATTTGTTTTTCCTATTATTTAAAATTGCAATTAAATACCCTAAATTAAAAAAAAAAAATTACCGAAATTGAAATAAACCAGTTTGCATATTTTCCGGTCAATGCGGTTAATCCTCTTGTACGTGTTTGCACAAAACAGCCCTCACTTCCACACTCCAATGTGTTTAAAGTTTTGTTTTGGTTCCTTTCATTATGGTTAAAACCGACAGGTGTCTATTTCTGATTGTGGTGAAGATTCCACAGGTGTCATATCTCAGAGTAAGTTATCACATTTGCTCCATGAAATATTCCCGAGAGGTTTACAGTTTTCACTGCAATCACTCAATGGTAGCACAATATGTGATACATCGAATTATTCAACCAGACCGTCAATTAAGGGGCCGATGTTGGGATATCTCTCGGAGCTGATAAGAATAGTGTCGGGGAGTGAAGGGAAGAATTTAACGGGATATTTTTTGTACGTGAACGTACGTGACCTTATATTGCTATGTTATTAACTCTTTAATGAGTAATTAATTCGGAAAATACTGTTATGTGGCGATTTTTACGATTGATTTGTAACAGTTCTCTTGATATAAGCACTTTCCATACCTCTTAATGTGTTCTTCATCATTCTATTCCATATATCTTTTAGTTTCCTTCTTTCTTGACAAAATTATTTTGTGGATTTTTTAACATACTTTTTTGTTTTTCAGGTTTCTCTGTTGTAATCTGCTGAAACTTTCTTGCTTAGTAGAAAGTTAAAGTACACTAAAATAATGGCCGATGAACGTTCACGTCGCGGTTTAAACCCTAATGCTCAAACATTCATACCAAATACAGCCGCACGTCCATTCATCCCTGGTCAACCATATGTTTTAACTCCACAACCTCCACCAGTTTACCATCATCCACCACCATCTGTTGCTCATGGAGCGTATCCAGTATATCATCAGTATGAGCAAAGTAGGCCAACGAGTGTAGAACAGCCAACGTTTCCAGGATCCACTAGTAACGTTATGCATCACGAAGCGGTCACAGCTCATGTGACAAATACATCATGTCAACAGCATTTGTTATCTTCGGGACAACAATCGCCTCTTGATGGTTAGCTTGATATATTTAAAGGTTTGCTGAAGTAGTTATCTGAAATAATATTTTCAAAATTTCTTCTTTCACTTTTCTTCAACTACATTCTAGTTCCTTCCCAATGCAGCTTTGATTTGTTGGCGTAATCTCGATCAAAATTAAAAGTAATTGTTTTATGGAAATCGGTGGTATCATGAAAAACGAATGTCAACAGTTGTAGACTCCTTAATAAGTAAACTTAAACCATTGCTTCAGCACACTATTAAACATCATGGTATTTGCTGAATATTTTTTACAGCTTGGGATGACGAAGTAGAAGAGAAGGGGGAAGTTGTACGGACAGAAAAAGAAGTTACAAAGGAAGAAACAATGGAAAGTAATTCTACATTGGCAGAGGTGATTTATTTTCTATGCTTTTCATTGTTCATATTTATCTTTTTGACATACTTTTCACAACATCTGATTTAAAAGAAATATTTTTCTTCATTTTTTACTAATTTGTCTCGATCGTGAGCGGTCGTTCCCCGACGACAGACATTAGCGACGGGTCGGTCGGGTAAATCTAGTAGTCGCATGAATGCTAAGGCGTCCTCCACGGATGACGCGCATGGACAATACCTGATATATGCGTATCATTGGCAAGGGTTTCTTGCTTATGGACGACGCACAGAACCGTGACGTGGAGACGACACTCCCTAGTAGCGGACCCTACAACCACGTGGGAGAAACGCTAAGAAGAAGAAGAAGATTCTTGATCATAATTAAAATCATCTCTTTTTTTTGGTTTTTAATTTGATATTCGCAATATTCGATCATTTAAAAACTTTTTTCCTGAGTAACAATTTATTTGCTGTTGTATTGGCTAACATGCAAAGAGCACGTGGTACAGATGCCAAATCACCGTGCTGGTACCATCGTACAAGATTTCACCCCCACTCTCCTAACGCTTTCAAGCTAATTAAATAATTTTTATTTTATTTTTAATCGAAATAAAAATTCCAATACAACAATTATTTTAAAAATTAATTAACCAAAAAACAAAAAAAAAAAAATGTGAAGAAAATTTTTTTTAATTTAAATTTTTTAAATAAAATAAAAAAATTTTTGAAAGTCATTTTTTTTTTTTTTATTTTTAAATCACAAGTTTGATTTTTTTTAATTTTTTTCAATCTAAAATATGTAAAAATATTCAATGTGAATTTTTTGAAATCATTTTTTGCATTGGAGAAAATGAAAATTTACATGAAATTGAGCAATAATTTTGAATTATTGAATTGCAAATGTTTATATTTATTTATCCAAATTTTGGAATATTTTAAATTTCAAAATTTAAATATTTCACAAGAATTTGTTAAAAATTTCTTGAGCACATGGAAATTTTCATTGTACAATTTATTTTTGTTTCATTGCAAACATTTTACCAAACATAATTATAATTACCAAAGGTGATATTTATAATAAATTATTTTATAGATTAAAAAATTTTTCAATTTAAATAAAAAGCAAAAGGTAAAAGAGAAAGAGAAATTTGATTAATTAAAATTATGCTAAAGTTGGATGAAATTTAATTTCATTGAACAGAATTTCCATTTAAATTATAATCAATTAATTACAAAATGCCTAATGTTTCATCGTCGTCTCCCCTTCTTTTCTTTCTTTTTTTTTTTCTTATAAAATGGAAAAAAAATTATTAAATTTTAAAATTTCAATTAAAAAACTTAGCTTAAAATTTAGCCTGAAATGTTGCAAATAATCAATGATTTTTTTTTAAGCATTTCGTAATTAATTAATGTGAAATTAAAATAGCAATAAGAAAATTTTCAATGTAATCTAAAAAAAAAACAAAACAGAAAGGTGAACCTGAAATGTAACATTAATTATTGAAAGTTCCTTGTTTAATTACAATAACAGGTAAATCAATTAACGGTGAATTATAATTATTGATGTTTTTTGCTTAAATGATCCTAAATTAAAAATGCTGTAAAGCTTCCAAGTAATCCAATTAGTGAAATGTAACCAAGGAAATGTAAGACAAACTATTAATTGCAATTATGGAAAATTTTTTCTTTAATTGATCTAAAATTAAATTGACAAAAAAGTTTTAAAATACTTCAAATTTTAAAAAATTAAACCTGAAATGTAGGATAAATTATTAATTGCAATTATTTGAAGCGTCTTGCATAATTGGATTGCTAAAACGATGGAACAAAGTGATCGGAGTGATTGCAAAGTTCCGCTTTGGTCGACAAGTTCATTTCGCTTGCTCATCGCTTTCCTATTAATGTGCGCATCATTTTGCGCCAATTCAATGCGCATAAATCTTGCAATTGCAATCATCTGCATGGTTAATGCAACAGCATTTCGACAAAATTCAACAACTAATTTCCTATCTGCTAATCAATGGTTCAAAGGTCAAAAGGATCATTTACCTTGTGATAATATCAACATTGCAGAATTATTAATTAATGATGGATATGAGGTATGTTTTTTTGTCAAATATAAATTATCAATGTAAAAATATTTTTTTAATTAAATCAATTTTTTGTAACATCAAAAAATAAAAAATAAAAAATTGATTAAAATTTGTCTTGTTTAAAATTTTAACTTTTAATTTTTTTTTTTTAATTTACTAACACAATACAATTATGCAAGACGTTTCAGGTTTAAATTTTTTTTAATTGAAGTATTTTAAAACTTTTTTGTCAATTTAATTTTAGGTCAATTAAAGAACAAATTTCCCATAATTACACTTAATAGTTTGTCTTAAATTTCAGGTTTAATTTTTTTAATTGAAGTATTTTAAAACTTTTTTCTCAATTTAATTTTAGGTCAATTAAAAAACAAATTTCCCATAATTACAGGGGACAATATTATGGTCCCCGAAACAACAATCAATTTTATTTTCGGCCACTCATTATGGTGGCTTATTAAGTGCACTACCAGCAGGTATCCTGGCAGATTATTGGAATCCGAAATTTAATCTTTTCATTGCAATTGCTGATATGGCTTTTTTTACCTTGCTAACACCTACCTTAGTGCCTTGGAGTTTCTCAATTTTATTTATGGGTCGATTTATGATTGGGATAGGTGAGGTAAGGGCAAAAAAAAATTTTTTTATTAATTTTTTTTATAAAAATTTTTGAAAATTTTTTCTTTTGAAAACTTAAAATTAAAAAAATTTCATTTAAATTTTAAAATATCATTACTATTTAGAATCGCAAAACTTACCATCACAGCAAGAAAAGAATAAAAAGCATAAGTATTCTAATAATATTTTGTCCTAATTCTAATAGGCTTTTGTTCCACTTCTGGTAGGCTTTTATCCTAATTTTCATAGGCTTTTATCCTACCGACAATGGCATCCATATCAGCACGTTGGTTTCCGCAAGCGGAACGAAGCACAGCAGCTGCAATTTATACGTCCGGAAATCAACTTGCTTTATCACTAATCTACTGGATTGGGGCTGAATTATGCTCGGCTAAGTTTTTAAATGGATGGCCTTTGATCTTTTATTATCTTGGTTCGTTTGTTATCATTATTTCCTGATTATGAATTTTATAGAAAATTAAATTTGTTCAACATGAATTCAATAGAAAATGCATTGAATATTAGAAAAAATACGATATCTCTAGTCAATTAGAATTTGAAAAACTTGAAAAATTAAACAAAAAAAAAGCTTGAAATTCTTGATAAATTTAATTTATAAAAAAGTAATTTCTTAATGAAAATTAGTTTTTTTTTTTTAATTTTATTTTAGCTTTTATATCAATTATATGGATAATCTTATGGCTATCATTAGGATCAAGTTCACCAGATCAAAATAAATGCATTTCAAATGCTGAATTGAATTATTTGCAACGATTTCAAAATTATCCACAGCAAACAGTATTTTCTTATTGTTCCAGCATTTACCTTACATAGCCCATATTTACCTTACATAGCCCATATTTACCTTACTTATCCCATATTTACCTTACTTAGCCAATATTTAGCTTACTTAGCCAATATTTACCTTACTTATTCCATATTTACCTTACTTAGCCAATATTTACCTTACTTATTCCATATTTACCTTACTTATCCCATGTTCATCTTACTTAGCCCATATTTACCTTACTTAGCTTATATTTACCTTACTTAGCCAATATTTAGCTTACTTATCCCATATTTACCTTACATAGCCCATATTTACCTTACATAGCCCATATTTACCTTACATAGCCCGTATTTACCTTACATAGCCCATATTTACCTTACTTAGCTTATATTTACCTTACATAGCCCATATTTACCTTACTTAGCCCATATTTACCTTACTTATCCCATATTTACCTTACATAGCTCATATTTACCTTACTTAGCTCATATTTACCTTTTCCATCTTTCTTTCTTTTTTTGTCTTTAAAATTTATTTGCTCTACTTCATATTGATAGCAAATGAAATGTTGCAGACTGAGAATATTTCAGCATTTTTTTTTCCAGCTAAACGATATTTCAATACCGTGGAGATCGATTGTTCAATCAATGCCATTAATTGCTAATGTTATAGCAATGTTTAGCATTAGCTTTCATGCTACAATTATGCAATCATTTTTACCGACATATTTCAGTGATGTATTATTGATAAATCTTAAAACGGTTTGGCATTATGTAATTGTAAATTAACTGTATTGTTTATTAATGATAAGTATGTAAGTAAATGAGTAAATAAGTAAGCGAGTTTTTGTTTTTATAAGAATTACTTCAAAAGATTTATTGCATGTGTAAAGTTAAATTAAATTTAACAAACAAAAATTTGATATGAAAAAATTTTTTTTGTCGCTTAAATTACACATTTTTGCATTATTATTATTTACTTGGAAAAAAAAAAAACTCCTAATTATTTCATAGCTAAATTAATTAATTAATTGATTTTTTGGTTGGAATTTGAATTTGAAAGAAATTTAAAAAATCACACAACACTGACACATTTAATTTGTATTGAAATAAATTTTTTCCTATTTTTCGAACGGTTTGTATACAACGATGCCATTTTTTGCACAACTAATTGTGAAGAATTTATTGGGTATTTTATCGGATCAATTAAAAAAACGCAAATTAGTGAAATCAACGGTACTTTGTAAGGTATTTCAAGTTACAGGTAGGTTACCTCATCATTTACAGCTTAAAAAATTAGAGATATGTAATTGAAATCAACAGGTATCATTTAATAAATGATGGTTACAGTCAAGAACATCATCAGGGTATGTAACAGATGTGCGAGACAATAAATTACTTGCATATTTGTTTACCGTAAACTATCACCTTAAAATTCGTAATTAATTCATGTTTTAAATAATGAATTGAAGTATTCATTCTGATAGTACGAAATGAGTCATTCATGGATGGACTGAAAATTTGAATTTAAAAAGTGGGCAAACGTCATCTTTTATTTAGGAAATTGTAATTCTAAAAAAGATCACACAAACATAAAAAGGTCATTAAAATTATTAAAGATCTGGATGTATAGGTGTTGTTCAAAATTCACTTTAAATATACCTGAGAAAAGATTGATCGAACCGTGAAATATATATTTTACATTATGACTTTTTTTCTTGATCTGATCAAATCATTTTTCTGTTTGAAATCATTATCGATCAAATTAAACTAATTTAATTGCTCATTTTTTAAATAATCAATGATAGATTTATTATTGCATTAAAAAGAAAAAAAAAATGGATAAAAACGGAATTTACAGGTAATTTAATGCAAGCATTATCGCTACTTGCATTAGCCTTTTTTGTGGACTGCAACAAACGAAAACTTGCACTTTCTTTACTTATTATACAAGGTGACAACAACAAAAAAAAAAGCTTCAATTTCTAAAAAAAATAAATTTAAATTAAATTAATCATTTTGCAAAAGAAAACATTCCACTCTCATAGGATGAATGAGAAGTACAGATGGTGAGGTTTATCAGAGTGAACTAACACTACAGCCAAGTGATAGCAGCAACCGGAAGGAAATGTAATAATTCGATATAGTCGTTGCGATGAGAAGAATTGGAAGGAATGCTAAAAAAAGGAAGACTTCCACTTTGACCTTCACTTCTACCAGAGGATGGTTGGTTGCTGGAATAAGGAAAATCACAAATGAAGAATGAGATATAACCACCGTACAGTGCGAGCGTACACTCAGTGAGCGAACGTGCACTCAATGAGCGAACGTGCGCTGAGTGAGCGAACGTGCACTCTGTCAAATCTGAATAATCGTGTTTGAAAGGGAATCACAAAGGGGGCAAACTGTGTTGAATATGTGCTACAACAAAGTGAAATTTGACAAATCCTAACAGACGAAGGCACCATATGATCTAAGAAAAACCTCTCAAGTAGTATTAATTTACATGAAATCCTCAAAATTCTAATCATTTGCGTTCTTTCAATTATTTTTCAATATAATTGATTTTTTTTCAACAAATCAGAATGTTAAATTCGAATTAATTTAAAAAAAAAAAATTGATGAAGAATATAATTTTAATTTTGTGTATTATAAAACTAAAAAATTGCTACATCGAAATATTTCTCGTAAAACATACGGTATAGTTTTTTTTTTGCCTAATTAAATGCTTCTAAATTTACGTGTAAAAAAAAAAAAAAAAAAAAACTATTCAGGTATAGCTGGTGCATGTGCTATACCTGGTGTTATTACAAGTACCCTTTTCATTGCTCCAACAATTTCTGGTACGATAATGTCGTTGGTTTTATTTACCGGAAAAATTGGCAGCACAATGTCACCAAATGTGATCGCTTTCTTTCGAAAAAATGTATTATTTGAAAATAAAATTTTCACCTTTCCGGATCAATTTTTCCAATTAATTAATTTTTCTATCATTTTCCGTAAATGCAGTTTAACTTCCCTGATAGATTAGTTGATTGTATTTGTTTTTTTTCACGCATATTTATTTATTTCATCAATTTCATGAAAGAGGAATTTTTTTCAAATATTTTTGAATTTTGAAAATTTCAAGCTTACCAGTTAAAACTTACAGTTAAACTTACCAACCATTGAACTTTAACTTTTATCTTTTGAGAATTTCAAGCTTACCAGTTAAATTTGATAATGTCAAACCATTGAACTTTAACTTTTATCATAAACACTTATGCTTCCATGGACAGTTTAAAATATGTATTTTTCCATATTTCCTATTAATTTCAAAAGCTGCCAAACATTCTGACAGCATCAAAGCAATATCATTTCGTTTTTCAACAACCGTATTATTTTTTCGGAATTTAGTTTTTCATTAAGGATGAATTTTCTGTCTAAACTTTTTTTTTTTTTTTTTTTTTACAGGGAACTTCGCAAGAGTGGACTAAAATTTTTTCATCATCTGCACTTTTGCTAATATTTTCGGCCGTATTTTTCTTGTTATTTGCTTCCGGTTAGTTGATGATAAGAATTACTTTTGGTTTAATTGAAGTCAATAAAAGTCAATTTTAGCAATCAATGGTTGATTGTGATAAATTAATTAAAAAGTTAACTGTTAATTAGTAATTTTTGCTAATAGTTAATTAAAATAAATTCGTTAAAAAAAAAAAATTCCAAATGATGTTCAAAATTTTATTTTCGTAGTTTCAATTAAAATTTTGCACAAAATTTATTTAGGTGAAGAGCAAAATTGGGCCATGCAAAAATGTTCAACGGTGAATGAAGAAATAGATAAGGAAACAGCATACATTAGTTATGCATCAGAATGTACCGATTGAAAATTTGCAAAAAGTCAACATGAAATTCAATTGACGCTTACTTTATTTCTCCTGAACTGGATAAATGAATGTCGTTTCAATTTCCAATACATTTATTTTTGTTTGATCATCATTCACAAAATGAAGCATAATCACGTGACAACTTTTTGTTTGAAAAAATTTTCAAAATTTGTTGACTTTTCGATATTTCAAAATTAATGAATTAATGACAAGCCTTAACATTATTTTGTTTTTTTTTGACTAATTTGTATCGATCGTAAGCGGTCGGTTCCCGACGACAGACATTAGCGACTGGTCGGTGGGGCAAAAATAGTCGTCATAGTCGCATGAATGACTCACATGGACAATAATTTTTTTGTATATGCGAATCATGAGCAAGGGTTTCTGGCTTATGGACGCCGCACAGAACCGTGACGTGGAGATGACGCTCTAATAATAGCGGACCCCAACAACCATTTGGGACAAACGCTAAGAAGAAGAAGGTCATTAAGAGGTTAAAATTAAAATTTCAAAATATATATATTGGTGAGATATGAGCATACCTGGTAAACTTGATGTATTATTGTTTGGTTGATTTGAGGTAGTAATATTCACGGGTGTAGTCAATTTTCTAGTTGTATTTATAAGATTAGCTGTTGTAGCATTAGCTGTCCCGCTACTATTAGCATTTGCATTACGATTGTGCTGTTGGTGTTGGTGTTGTTGTTGTTGTTGTTGTTGTTGTTGCATATGATTCAAACGTGAATTCTTCCGCCTTCTTAATTGTTCCTCATTTAAAATCCATTCCTTCTTCATACCAACCTGCCAAATATTATGCTTCTTTAAAAATTTTTTTTTTCAAATTAAAAATTGTTTGCATAATTTAACAATTAGCATGTAAAGATAAACGAATGTTAACAAAGTAATTACCGCAAAACATTTCCGCAGCCGGCATTTCTGGCAAAAGCGACGGCTTACTGAATTAATATCACAATCATCCGAATAAGGACATTTAAATTCCTGAAGCAAACACTTGAAAATGACCTTAGCTAATTGACAGCTTTAATGCAAAAAGGTAAGGTGTGAAAGTTTAACCTTAGGTCTTAGAGCATTCCTTCGGAAGAATGCTTTACATGACTCACATGTGATGACATTGAAATTATAACCCGTTGCATGGTCACCACATACGCGACACGTCTTTTGACGACGTCGAGCTTCCTGAAACTTGACAAATGCATAATATCAACAATTGTACAATTAATCATTTCCAAAACAGCTAGAAAAATTTTAAAACTTTTTAGCAAATCAGCAAAGCTTCACCAGGAACTTTCATTTGTACCCCAGTTGCAAAACTTTTTATTAAAAATAAATTTTAAATAATAAAAAATTTAATGCAATAGATCGATCCTCCTACCAGAATGTAATTGCTCAATGGTTCTTTCATAAAATGAAACCAATTCAATCCATTCCATTTAAAAAATTTAATTTCTAAATTTAAAATTTCCCTCTTTTTTTTTTCTTCAAATTGAACAATTTGAAAACATCCGTTGGGAAATGTCAATAACATTTAATAATAGCAATAATGAAATGAAAAAAGTTTTAAAGCAAACATCAACGCCAGTTTCCATATTGGGTGAGCAGCATTCACTAGATGATGAAGCACCTTGTCGTACAGTACCTGTATTCATCGTTAACTCATCCATCTTATTTAAACCTACACCGGAAAGTCCACCTGCAAACTAATTAGCACCATTCTAGAAGCAATCAAAATTACCACCCAAATTATAGGATTTTGAACATTCTAGAGAAAATTAATTTCATCAAGAGTACCATCCATTTAACTTATCCAGTAACACATAAGTTATCAGTTAACAACCTGCTAAATGCAACCAAAAGGTTAATTGAAATTTAGTGCTACTCTCATAAATTATGATATTTAGGATAATACAAGGAATTTGGTGCCTTTATGTTTAGTTCACTGATTCCCGTAGATTCACATCTCTGAACATCCTTGTGGGATTTAGCTAGGGATATGTATTACTGCAGCATTTAGATATCATATGTAAAAGAAGATACGTTGGTAAGCATATAAGGTACAGTACTAGGTATACTATTACTTAAAAAACTGAAGTTAGGTAATTTAATATACCCTTCAATAATCGCAAAAGATTGCCTGCAGCTGCCGGCAATGAACCTGGAGCCACCGTTACCATAATACCGGAACCACCGTTACACCGTACCGCTGCATCAGCTGGTCTTACCGTTGTTGTTGTTTCGCCAACAACACCAGCACCCGTACCCGTACCCGTATCTGCTATACCTGTCGTTAATGAATTTTCACTCGGTAAAATTTGTCCACCGGAATTTGCTATTACCGTTCCGCCGGCTACTGTGGGTGTTGCTGTGGTTGGACCGTTACGCATCGATCCCGAGCTATGAATTACCGGATCATCTGGTGTATTCATTTGCTGCTGAAAAATATCTACAAGTTACAAACACACACCGCGAAATACTAAATTATATACAAAGTAATGAATTCAAGCTGTTCTTTGATCACTTAAAGAATAAGCGTTCAAGTAAAACTACGCCGAAATTATTCCGTCACGTGCGTAAACAAATATTCAATTGACATAGTGAAAGCTGAAGATTGCAAAATAATTAAGTTAAACATGAAGTTAAATGAAGCATTACTGTACATGTAAACCACCCACCCTACCAATTAACCAAAACATTTGCATCAAATATTTTATACTTACATCACTCCATGCTTTTCAGCAGTGAGTGCAAAAATCATTTATATAAAAAAAAGAATTTTTTTTGTTTTCAATCAAATTTCAAATTTTGCAAAATTCTTCTGTCTTGAAATTCGTTCAAAGAAGGAAAAAGGAATTGTACTTTCAAAAAAATTTTTTGAAATTTATTTTATTCCTCAATGATTCCTGGATGTCAAATGATGATTTTCTCCTTCCCAGATGTACTTGCTACACCCTTTTTAAACGAGAGTACAACCTTGGAAAAAAAAGAATCAAAATGAAGTACAACATGAGGACAATTCTAGGTTTAGGAAAAAAGAAAATTGAAATTTTCCTTACGTCAATTTTGATATTTTTGGCACTCCATTGAACTCATAAATCTATGCTACTGCACTTTCCATGAACTTTTCAAAGACAGAAAACGAAAGTAAGTGAAGAAATTAAATGTAACACTAGCAGCTTAACAAGGTTAATTAAATTGCTAAGTGATAATTTGCTGATATGATAATTAACAAATCTTTCCTCAATTGGGTGGCACAGTGATAGTCAGCATTTTAGCAAATACTTGCAAAACTTTATTAACCACCTCCATCCACGTGCGTAAGATTTTAAAAGGGTTCTGAAAGAAATTTTGCACGTTGAAATTCACACTTTGAATTATCGAATCGAATTTCCATTTGCACAATCAATTATGATTCATCAAAGTTCATTTCACTTCATGACGAATGAATTTTTCCACCTCAACCAGTCTGCAATCATATTGAAGGAACTACTTTGTGTCTTACTTCCAAACAGAAATAAATTCAATTAACAACCGGAAAATTGAATTCTGAATGAGACATATAAGATGGATTCAGTGTGTATGTGTATGTGTATGTGTATGTATGTGTGTGTGTGTGTGTGTGTGTGTGTGTGTGTGTGTGCGTGTTATTGGCGGAGAAATAATGGCAAGTAGAACTTGAATAGTTGATGAGTAAAAATGATTTCATTAAAAAAAAGGAAGAAATTGATAGGGAAGGGATAGGTAAGAGGGAGGGTAACCTGTGACAAGGATACCATTAAAATGTTATCACTCTGTTTATGTGATATGACTAGAGTATGTGTATCATCGTGATTCAATTCAACTCAATTGCAAATT
Organism: Madathamugadia hiepei; assembly: GCA_013365335.1. Classification (NCBI taxonomy): domain Eukaryota; kingdom Metazoa; phylum Nematoda; class Chromadorea; order Rhabditida; family Onchocercidae; genus Madathamugadia; species Madathamugadia hiepei. The sequence goes on along the minus strand of JABVXS010000785.1, from coordinate 9,881 downwards.
CATCTTTCCTACGAATATCAATCATCGTGATCCAAGTCAATTGCAATTACATCTTTCCTATGTATATCAGCGTGATCCAACTCAATTGCATTTTCAAAGTCAAGTCCAATTCCATCTTTCCTAAACATTTCAGTTTCAACTTTCCCAAACTTCAAACTCGCATAAGCGTGAAATAAAATTTTATGAGGGAAACGAAATTTCCTTTCAAAAGAAAAAAAGTCGAAAATTCAATAGCAAACAAATCATTACAAGATAGAAAACAATGACAACAAATTTTAATGCAAAAGTATTCACTAAAATTGAAATCTCACATCACCGACAAAATTCAATTCAATTCAATTCAAATTCAAATTCAAATTCAAATTGGAAGTGAAAAAAGTTACAGAAGTAATACTTATTGACTGCAATGATTTACGCAAAAAATGCTTTATTCGAAGAAAGCGAGTGGAATAAACTGAAAATAAACTTGCAAAAGTAAAAAAAATTAAAAAAAGTTTTAAAAACAGAAATTGATAGAATTGTTTGCTTTTCAAAAAAAGACAAAAGATCTGAGACATATAACACTGCCTATGCGAAGAACAGAAAAAAAGGATGCAAACACAGAAGAACTTTTTTCCAACCAAAAATGGGATTTCATAATAAATCAAACTTCAAAAAAGAATTCTTTTCGTCTGAACTTCTGAACAGGAATTGCAAGAAAGAACAAAATCAAAAAAGAAAGAAAACTAATTAATTCTTTTAAATGCACACAACGAAGTAAATTCGAGAACATATCCCATTTAAATGGAGTATTCGTTGACTCAAACACTATATATTCTAATATTCGTTAAATTAAATACTGAAATACATATTCTACATTCTAGTACCGCGCGGTAATTCAAATATTGTGCATGTGTGTGCATAATCTATTCAAATATTGAAACATATATTTTAGATAGTTAAAAACTAGAATGTATATTTCATAAATATCTAATATTGCAATACATTAAACATTTTATGTTTCAAATTCCAATATTCAAGTATATATTATATATTCCAGTCCAATAATATTCATCATCCAACCCTTCCAGTAGACGGAAATAAATGCTTAACATCATCCTCCACCATGAACAGCACATCAAACAACGTTAATTATTTCAATCACACATATATATTTGAAAGCAACAAATCTGAACATTTAAACAGACCAACAGAAACACACGCACAGACACACAAACACACAGACAGACAGACATAGACACACATAGATATACATAAATTATTTATATTTTAGAGAAAAAAAATTGCAATAAAAAAGTATTGAATGTAAAGTTGTAAAAATGTAAGGAAGAGGGAGAGACTTTCTGTAATTCTCTCGTCGCCTTTCTCTCATAATTACTTCACTAATAAGGATTGCAGTAATTGTAATGCAATAACAATAAGGACAGAGTGATAAGAATGATAAGGACATCGGTGATAGTATGGGCAAAACAAGTAATTATTTGGTATAATTGAAGAAATTTAACCGTTTGGAATGTAGCGGAGAAAAAAATTTTTTCCCTTTCCACATACAAATAAGCAATATTTACAAAGCATACAATACGATGACATACACACAGACACATACATAGACACAGACATACGCAGACATACGTGTAGGTGCGTACGTACACTTACCGTACTTCGCCAATGATCGTTTATTTCCCTTCAAAATTTAATTAGAATTAAAACTTCAATTTCACTGTTCAATGATCGTTTATTTCTCTTCTCTATGCTAAGGAATATTTTCTATTTGACTGATTTCCATTTTGGGAAAAAAAATTTTTTTCGAAGCAAACACGTTATTTGGAACAGTCCTTTTTAATCATTTTTTTTCTATTGAACTTATTTCATACTCTTTCTCTTTCTCTTTCTCCGTCTCTCTCTTTCTCTCCGCCTCTTTCAATGTCTTTATATTTACATAGATATTTATGTAAGACAATAATGATTAATCAATGATGAATGGAAAAATATTTTGGAAAGATGAGGGGAATGTAGAATGTATAGATATGGTAAGGTAGACTGATATAATTTAACATGAAAATATGCCATTGTCAATAACTGCCCTCTGACCCTGTCACCTCTGCTACGATGAGAATGATAATGACGATGGTGACGATAATGATGTTGCATCAACGATAATCAATTGTTCATATCAACCATTCGAAATTCAACAACGAGTCAATACAACGCTTTCATGTAAATGACCTTTTATAATGCTTTTTACAATGATGACCTTTCTAACTGATCATTTACCAGACCCATATTTGGTAAGAGTGATCAGGGTGATTAGCATATCTTTTTTTAAGATGACCTTTAGCAATGCTAAATATGATGATGATGACCTTTCCAACTGGTCACTGGCCAACCCATGTTTGGATGATAAGGACGGTGATTAGTCCTCTTGTAGACTATTAGCTCATTTATATCGTTTTTCTGTCTTTTCCTCTTCAAATAGCTGGTTTTTTCGTCATATCAGAGAAAAAAAGATTGGTTGAAACAACACTGAAGTGAAAGATAAGCTGATCGATTTGTCCCCTTGTTCTCTCTCTCTCTTTTTCTCTGCCTCTCTCTATCTTTTACTATCATACTTGTAGTAAATTTTTTTCATTGAAAAATAATTTCAATTTAACAAAATTACAGATATTCAACATATGCTGAAGGAAAATCAGAGGAAAATGGAAAAAGAAATCCATCCAAGTGGTACACATTGTAATCTTTACACAAAGAAAAATTAATTCGTATAAAATTTAAGTTTTAATTCCAATTAAAATAGAATATAGTTTTAGAAATTAAATTCTCCAAGTCAGTTCTCTTTGAATCTGTGTCAGTGATTTCAAATATTATATTCATGTGGGATTGGAACTTCAAATACTTTTAATATCAAATCATTGATAGAATTCGGAATTAATTAATAAATTTTTTTAAGTTTCAAATGTCCTTCAGCAGGGAAAAAAGGAAGGAAAATGTGTTAAAAAATAACATAAAGGTAAACTAACTATCGGCTTCCAATGAATAATCCAACAATAGCACAACGATCTCTTTCTTTCTTTCTTTTCCTATCTCTCTCTCTCTCTCTCTCTCTCTTTCTTTTTCCCTTTTAGAACGGTATAAATTAAGAAAGATGTTTGATCATAGAATGAGGAAGAAAAGGGATGAAAAAAAGATGAAAAAAATGGAACTAAATGAAAGAACTGATGGAAAAAGATAAGGAGTAAATATGAAAGAGAAGTTTGTTAAAGATGATACAATGTTGGAACAGGGACGAATACAAAGAGAGATCAGAAAAGAAAAGGTAAGATAAAAGAGACACAGAGAACATGACGAAAAATGATGGAAGAGAGACAGAGAAACGTCCAAATGAACCTTAAATGTGTCCTTTCGGAAGGAAAAAAATTGAAAAGTGGTCCTTCAAATCTTTTTCAACAAAATTTGGTTGAACAAGGAGTGTGGAATAGTAACACAGTGTTCTCTCTTTCTCTTTCTCTCTCTCTTCGAATGTGTATCAAATAATTTGAAGCGAACTACGACGTAAACGAAACATTGTTCGACTACGACTATTCGTAACAAAGAGAGAGAAGAGAACTTCACTGAGCAAATGCGATGATAGTCAGAGAATTTCAACTGAATTAAAATTGACGAACGGAGAACAGAACTTGAAAGGATCATTGCGAACATTCATATACACTACAGAGAGATAGAAAGACAGATGAATTGATAGAGACTGACAGATTGATAGACGGACAGACAGACAGATAGATATAGATAGGTGAACAAGTGATCGTCGGTCTCGACAGTCATTTACGATTACTAAAATGAAATGAACGGACCTAAACAAATCTGAAATTTCGATGAACACGAAATATGTAAGGGGAAAATGAAAAAAATTGAGGACAGAAAGATTGATGAAGAAATCATACAACTAAGTGAGAGACGGGGAGATGAGAGAAAGTAAGAGGAAAAGAGGAGAAGCGGAAAAAATGATAGACAGAGAGACAGGAAGGAAGAAAGGAAAGAACAAAAAATTTTTATCGAAATTTTAACATAATACGAAACAGGACAGGACTATATCCTATCACTCACTCTTTCTCTCTCACTCTTTCTCTTTCTTTCCATTTCTCTCTTTTGATTAATGAAAATGAAAAAAGTTAGAAAAATCTAGCAAATTTTTTTGCAATAAAATAATTTTAAAATTAAATTTAAAGAATTGCTTACATATATATCATTTTTCCCTTTCTTATACTCTTTCACACACACACACACACACTCTTTCTCTCTTTTTCTTTCGTTTCATTTATTTCAAATTAGCGAAAATGCGACAAAATTTTTTTTTTTAATTTATTAAATATGCAGAGATAGAAAGAGAGAGAGAGAGAGGGAGGGAATGAATTAAGAATAAATACATATATTCATTTCTCATATCAATTTTTCTTTTTTTGATAAAATTTATTAAATATGAAAGAATAGGAAAAGGGAAGGGAGGGGAAGGAGGAGAAGTTAAATAAACATTTCATATTTAATACTTACTGCTATTCATCACCCAACCACCCCATATGCAACTACTAGCCAAGCGGTGTGCAATGGTCAACTGCACAATGTCCAAATATTAGCCAAGCACTGGACAGTGGCCAATCATTCAACACTTAAATGTTAACCAGATAATGTGGACAATGGTCAAGCATTCAATGTGCAAAAGTTAGCCAAACGGTAAATATTGGATAATCGTCTAGTATTCCACATCGAAATGTTAGCCTAATAGTGGACAACTGACCAGTGATAGCAGCATATTTCACAAAAGATTCCACTTAAAATTTTATCGCAAACATTAATTAATTTCTTGGCAAGTTTTTGCCATTTTAGCAAATTGGCTTTAGACCTATGCCAAAATGTTAAGTAAGTTAAAAAGTGAAATAGTAAGCTCATTTAATAGTTGAAAATGATTTTACACAGAGATATATATATGAAAAAGGAATATTAACTAAGTTAGTAGTTTGATGAAAAAATCATAAAAATTATAGGAATGTAAGAATAACCGGATAATTAACCGGAATAGAACAAACTAATTAACCGGAAGAGAACAAAGTAATTAATCGGAAGAGAACAAAGTAATTAACCGGAAGAGAACAAAGCAATTAACCGGAAAACAATGAAGTAATCAACCGGAAGAGAACAAAGTAATTGACCGGACGACAACAAAGTAATTAACCGGAAAACAACAAAGTAATTAACCGGAAGATAACAAAGCAATTAACCGGAAAACAATGAAGTAATCAACCGGAAGAGAACAAAGTAATTGACCGGAAGACAACAGAGTAATTGACCGGAAGACAACAAAGTAATTAACCGGAAGACAACAAAGCAATTAACCGGAAGAGAACAAAGCAATTAACCGGAAGACATGAAGTGAAAAAACTGCAAAAAATTGGAAAAGAAATTGACAACCGGAAAATTGATCGGAATTAAAAATAAATGATATTTTTATGCTTGAAATAATTGTTAAAATTCACATACAAATAAATCAATGATTGCTATTGTTCGGCAAGTTTCAAAGGAATTAAAAAAATAAATGAATGAGGAATATTATGGCTATGAAGAGAAGCTTTTTAACCGATTAAATTTAAAAAAATACAAGTAAAAAAAAATCGAGAAATTTCGTAAAATTCTAATAAAATTGAAATTTCAATAAGTTTTTTTTTTTTGTTGGATAAATGTTAAGTTTAATTGAACAAATAAGTGGAATGAAGTGAAAAATTAATGAAGCAAAAAAAGATGGATATTAATAGGGCTTAATTAAGAGATAGGAATGAAAATTTGGAAGATTTTTAAATTTTGCAAAGTTTTAAAATTTAATCTAATTTCTCATTACCGAAACTTTTATGCCTACCCTTCTCAGGCTCCTCATTATAGTGGATCATTCAATGAATGAATGAAAAAGCTATATTCATTGAATTTTTCGCTGAAAAATTTCTTCCTTTCCTTTTCCTTTTAGCCAGCCACCATGGTAGATGTAAATCTCACATTTCAAATTTAATGAAATTTAATGCAAAAAAAAAAAAATCGGGAAATGCTGGAAGTAATGAAATGAATAAAATAGCATAAAGCCAATGATATTTCAATGTTGAAATATTTGTTGTTAAATTTTTAATTAAAATATTTACAATAATTGTTTGACGTCATTCACATAAACGAATTCATTTAGTTGATAAAGAATTTCGGTAAAAAAAAAGTTCGATAAATTTAAAAAATAAACTTGTTATCATCAATAAAATAATATTTCTTAGCTTCTTACTGCGGATTTTTCCAACTTGATAAGGCTATTAATAACTACTGAAAACATGTTGGAAGTTTAATTTAATTAGGCTGCTGTTTTCTTCTTTTTTTTTTTACCACCGATAGGCTTGGTGGCATAGATTCATTATAGTATTTCATGTGATTGTGTAAACAATTAACTTTTTACAAAAAAATTGTCGAAAATTTTTACTAATTAATTTTAACAAACAAAAAAAAAATCATTCGAACGATCATATTTTAATCGTTGCAATCATTTCGAATAATAAATCTTTGTTCATTTAACTACTCCATGATCAATTTATTTAGGCATCCAACAAATTTATTAAATCAATAAATCACTCATATGCTAATCATTCCTCCTATCAGTCTATCCATCATTGGATCGGTGCCCTTCCATCAATCAATAAAATGATCAATTTGAACGAGTCAGCTAAATAATAATCATTCCATTCCTCTTATCGTTATGCATGATTGATTTGATCCATCTATCAAATCAATCCATTAATCACTCATATGCTAATCATTCCCCTTATCAGTCTATCCATGATTCCCTTTCATCAATCAATAAAATGATCAATTCAAGGAATGAATGAAATTCGAACGATCGGCGAATCAGTGATACGATTGTTAATCATCTCCCTTATCATCATACATCTCCATCATCCCATGAATTCTAATCGAAATCATTGCTGTGAAAGGTATCTGTCACACAACAATTACTTTCCCCGTACAACAGAGTACAAAGATCATTGGGCAGTTTTTGTCAAAATGTACTTTTGTTTACTTCAATTTTGGAATATATATATTTTGAAGTGAAGCAGTGGGTTCTTTGCAAGCAGACAAACAAACAAACAAAAAGCAAAAATTGAAAAAGTGGAAAAATTGATAAGCGAAAGAAAACAAGAAATGTTTAGAGTGAAATGATTCCGCATCATTCGTTACATTTTTTCTTTTTCCCTTCCATTTTGCAGCTAATTAATTCATTGCCCTTCTCTTCACTTTCGTCCTACAGTGATCATCATACCTGCTTAGTTTAAAATTAAATAAATAAACTTATCATTTATGAAAGTATCCATTTTGGGGAAGAGAAAAAGTAACAGTCAGTCTAGCAGTGATCATTGCCTTTAAAAGGAATGTGAAAAAAAAAAATTATTCGCAAATGATTCAATTCTTTTTTGTGAGAAATGAACAAATCATTTTTGTTTCAAAGGGTCATCAAAGAATGTGTGGAAGAAGGAAAAAGAAAAAAAAAAAAATTTCGTCCCGTTCCGCTCCGTTCCGCTCCGGGTTCCGTCTTTCAATTATACATTTTTGCTAGAATTAAAGAAAGGAAAACATAAAATTACATGAATATAAATTCGTATTTCATTTCAAACGATCAAATGGATAATATTTCCTTCTGAAGAAATAAATGTAAACAAGGAAAAAAAAAACTTTTTTTCCTTGTTTAAATAAACATAACATTTTAGAAGATCTATTTACTTTGTATTATTTATATCATATGAATATTTTATACTAAAAATAGAACAAATTGAAAATGGACCGAGATATCCTGATAGGAATGGGAACGATTGTATAGTGGGAATTTGTTGAAAATTTTCCAACACAATTTAATTAAATTTTTACTTTTTAATTACTAGCACTCATTCTAAATTAGAACAACACACCATGCTAAGGGAATGATTAAATAGGAAGCTTCAAAAAAAAAAAAAATTAAAAATTAAAATTTCCTATTTTTTTAGAATTTTTGTTTTTTTTTTTTTAAATTTCAAAACCTGTTTTGATGATGTACTTTGTGCAATGAGAAGTGAAATGTGAAAGAGAACATTTCACATTGATATGCGCTTCCACCGGGAATTCTCCAGAAGTATTTGGAAAAGTTCAAAAAAATTCCTCACAATGTTTTACTAGTGGTATTTTGTTAACAGCTAAAAAGTAATGGAAATATTGGAAATTAAATAACAGAAATCAAAAGGAAAATATTACTATTCATTATGCTCCAAAATTCATAATTTCCATTTTTTTTTTCAAACTAATTAATTAAATAAATGTTATTTGTTGCTTAGAACCGGAAATGTGCTAATTTATTTAATTAATTAATATCCGGAAAGACTTCATCGCCTATGAGTATGCAGAATGGATATTTCAAATATCACATTTACAAATTGGAATAATTTAAATGCAAAATATTAATTACTAAATTAAATTTGTAAAAAAAGGTTGGATGGAAAATTTTGAATTTTTGTTTTCTATATTAAGCAACCTCAAATTGATAGACAAAAAGATGGCGATGGAAAACAAAAATAAAAAATAAAAAAATTGGAAAGAGAAATCATTTTGCAGAGAAACAGAAAGGAAGGAAAGAAAGAAAAATTAACTAAAAAAAGTGAAATTTAATTTGAAATTTAAAAATATCCTAAAGGATTGATTGAAAAATACTTATTTTTTATATGAACGGAACCAATTAATTCACTGCAAATGGATTAATTAGTTCAAGTACAGCAATTCTGATTATTCCTTCCACACGTACTATTCCTTCCACACATGCTATTCCTTCCACACGTGCTATTCCTTCCACACGTATTATTCCTTCCACACGTACTATTCATTCCACACGTACTATTCCTTCCACACGTACTATTCCTTCCACACGTGCTATTCCTTCCACACGTACTATTCCTTTCACACGTACTATTCCTTCCACACGTACTATTCCTTCCACACGTACTATTCCTTCCACACGTACTATTCCTTCCACACGTACTATTCCATAAAAATTATGTACAATTATGTGTCCTTGAAAGGTGCCACCACAAGCATACTATGCTACACATATGTATACTCCATTCGACAATTCCATTCAAATTATTCCAATTTCAAAAATTATCCCACATATGTATACTCCATTCGACTCACTCTTACTTATCTTCCAGCTTGTGAGTAGCTGAGAAATTATTCACAAAATTCACTTATTGAATTTAATCGTCCAAAACAGCCAAATAGCTAAATATTGTCAAACAAAAAGAAAAGAAAAAGAAACAATGCTTATCAGTGATGGGATTATCAGTAGTGATAAGGGAGAAAGGCATGATTCAATCCATGCTCGATCCTTCCTTTCCAGAAATATGATTTGGGTTACGGTAGTTTAATTATTACAGCGACAATGAACGGAACGACCTTGACAGGTGAGTTCTGATTGTGATGTAAAAGACCGATCATCGGTTGAACACCTCAACCCATCTACTCCTTCTTTTAATCATTTCGAAAAAATGTAAAATTATCAATGAAAATTTTTTGTTCCCAAAGGAAAGAACAATAAAAATGAGGAACAAAGAAAAAAACAATTTCTTCATTTTCATCAAATCAATCAAATCCTTTTTTTCTTTTTCCTTCAACTTTGAAAATTTTAATATAATATTTTCGGAACAAATATTTTTTTTGAAATTCCATTTCATGGATTAAGTGGTGTTACAACAACAATAACAACAACAATAACAATAACAATAACAATAACAACAACAATAACAACAACAATAACAACAACAATAACAACAACAATAACAACAACAATA
>JABVXS010000784.1:0-23244 GCA_013365335.1 Madathamugadia hiepei | reverse complement strand
GTGTGCGTGTGTGTGTATGTGTGTGTATGTGTGTGTGTATGTGTGTGTGTGCATGCAATGGTGAGAGTGTCTGTCTTTACCATCCACGGCTGAAAATCGGTAGAAGGTAGTCCTTGTGAATCAAGGTGATAAGCACTAAATGCTTTTCTTCTGTGCGTCACGTGACCGAAGGAGGAGGATGCCGACGAAGATGGCACATTTGATAACATTGAAGTCGTGTGAAATCTCGGTGGTCATGATACGGAATTTACCCTCCATACAGAATTATGTTTACTCCAAAGTGGTAATTGATAGTGATGAAAACGGCAATAATAAAAATAGCAAAGATAAACTTGTGAATGTTGTGATTTAGCCCAAATAATAAATGAAACTTACCAGCATAGCATCGATGTGCTGTCTTTGTGGTGACGGTAACCTGGTGGTAGAGCAGCAAGTAGACTCACTAACTAGCAAACAGTGTTCGTTTGCAGGTTCAGGTGGTCGAACTCGTCGCCTTAAGAAACGCACCAACTCAGACAGTACCATATTTCACCACCTCAGGCCCCACAAGTACATCCTCTCTGTCCTACATATACAGCAAGCAGCAGTGATCTACTGGCTTTTGCCACAGCATAGAGGATCGTCCCCGGAGATGTCCTACAGCGACACATAGGCAGGCGGACAGACAGACAGATTGACAATTCGTTGTCAATTGCCCCTCCTCCGTCTAGACTGTCCTCTTCTCTTCTCCGCCTGCTACATAATCGATCCCAGACGTTCCATCTCTCCGTTTCCCTTCCGAATAGGACGAGATAATATATTTTTGGACTATAAATGACACCACGTCTGTACGCATTGCGGTTGTGAGTGCGACATGCCCATTTGTCTACTGGTTCAGTAAACCTGTTCGTTCAGTTTAAAGCAAGGAGTCAACTGAAGGGTCATGGACGATTGGCAATTCGCCTAGGAAAGAAGTGACCCGGTTTATCAGGTTAGAGGACCGTGCAATATGGGATAGTTACCTGTACGTCACGTCAAACAGACAACCATCTTCTCTACTTATTCCTAGTGTTTCGACTTACTGTAGCCCTGCAAAAAACTTTACCAAAGTATCAACTACAACAATACCATGCACATGGCAAACGATACGTGGAGCAATCGACGCAGCTGGGAAAATCATAATTACCGAGGACTAAAGTGTGTACAGGTAAAATGGGTAACAATTATATGCAACCAACATGTGTGGTGTGCGGAACAGCACTCATATTTTTTTTTTCCTTAGCGTTTGTCCCGCTTCGGAACAGCACTCATACAACAGACAAAATCTTTGGGGATCGTAAAAGGTTTAGAAAGGGATGAAAGGTCGCTGAAGCAAACGACTAGACGAATTACAGAAAAAATAAGAGATGACCTGTCTCGCAAACAACAATTACATTTCGGATGTAAAGTACGCTTAAGCTAGTTTCATAACAACTGTAACACCAAAGGCTATTTTGTCATGCTGGCAGGAGTGCAATTGGATTTTGATTAAAAAATGTCAATCTTCCTTTTATAGCCTATCGAGATCGTGATATCATCAATTATCAAAGACAAACCAAGTTTCTACATCGATCCGATTTGTACATATTATAATGTTTGTGTAATACTGACATATTACAAATTAATGAAGAAAATGAAAGGACATGAGAAACCGAGCCTACAACTAATCGATTCTTCCAATAAATGGTACAGAAATATGAGGTAAATCATTAATGCCTTCATCGAAGCACAAACAAAACATGAGCTATCAATGCCGTCGTTGTCTGTCGAATAATATGAAAAAAAATTTCATTCGAGGTAACAAGTTACAATTCATACAGAAATGAATTAAACTCGAGTTCTACAGGTTTGCGTGCTGACATTAACCAATGTTTTTGCAGACCGACTGGTCCACTCGTGCATCATAATCATAGTATCTAGCAATGCTTTCCGTGCTTCCCTGCAATTAAATGCATTCTTTACTCCTTACTCTTTGGTTATCGCCAATGCAATGCATTAGAGCTACATTTTACGTCTCGCCATCAGTGAACAGCGTTCGAGTCAAAAGGTCCTTGAATTGTGTAACTTTCAAAAACAAAAATGACTTGCAAAGACAGCGGACCGTGTAAATGGTTGATTTTCAATCCAGCTAATTAAAAAAAAGTATTCCGAGACAAATTGCATTGTTTATCAAAGTAAAAAAAAAAACTTGTGAGGTACATACACAGAACATCAACTTATTTGTCGTGGTTAATATGATATTTAAGGTATACCATTTTCTAAACTCACTTGGTTAATGTAATATTTAAGGTTATACCATCTCTTACGGCCACATAACATTCATCTACTAATTCTGGCCACTTCATCCAAAGTTTTCGCTGCGCGAAACGACATACCTCATAAAGTGCACAAGCACAGTTCGATTCAACCTCTTCAATCTCATCTGCCTAAAATTGTTGCAATATATAAAGACAGTGCCTAATTAAGTAGCTCTAAAAATATGGTATAAATGAAGCAAGATGAAACGTTTTTAGAACACACTTCGCCAATTATTGTTTCTAGCCATCCTTTAATTGATGAGATGATGCAGAATAAAATATCATTCGATTCCAGGTCACATCGCGCATGTTCGCGAGGCCAATTGGCAACCAAAAGAAATGCCACAAGTTCCGGTAGTTTCTGGTCCGCTTTCCCTCCAACTATGACATAATTTGACATCAAAACACTGATCTCATGCGCAAAAGCTGATCGAAAACCTTTATGTTCTGAAATTGTCAGAAAAAGAATCACTGAATATTTGCATATTCCATCACCAGTTCACTTCATTTTGATATCAAATAGTACTGAATCATATAATAGGCAAAAATGATAACTTACTGACAGCCATAATAGTAGCAGCTGCTGCAAATCCTCTGGCATCCTTTACAGCAATATTTGCGACGTGACAAGCAAAGTGACTCCAGTCGTCATCACTGAGGCATAAATTTCCATCATTTACTACACTTTCTGAAACAAAAGATGCAACATTTTCATCCATTTTTTGCAGGTTTCGTTTAAACCGAAAGTAATCCTGATATGACCACGATTCTAACCTTGACAGTCACATTCACACCAAAATTTTAGGCAACATACGATTTTTATGTAACTATTGTCTACTCTTAAAATATGAAAGTTAAGGTCAAACTTAACATGTAATTTGAAGACAACTTGAACCACCCATTAGGAATCATACTTTTCAAGTACAAAAAAAGACAACTTTTTAAGTTAACTAATAAAAAAAAATATTACTGAATTCATCATGCACCGAAAAACGATCGCTAACAGCAAGATCAAAGACAGCGATGAGTTCGTCCGCAGTTATTACAGAGCTACCCAGAGGCTCTCGTGTCACTGAACTGGTGAACTTGCTTGACAGCACCATTTTTCTAGCTTGCACTGGATGAATAGGTCGCTCTTCCTTCTTCCTTTGCTCTAATAATTTCCTTTTCGCATAACCATCGCTCAGCGCTGACTCCATATTTTTGAACATCTGATGTCCCCGAGCTATCTTTATATTTCTTTCTCGAGCTTTCTTCTCCCCCAAACTTTTAAGCAGCGAATTACTCCTGGTAACCGACAGTTTTGTTTGTTTCTCAGTAATACTGCAGTTCGGACTACAAAAATTCACTGCACTACTGAATTCTGCCTGGTTGTTAATAGATCCACTATCGCACATGGCTCACGCCTGTAAAGCTATTTTCATCATTTCGATTTCCATTATCACAATCAGGAACCACTCGTAGGACTTTTCTGTAAGAATAATACTGTCAAGTTCTCCTCACTAACTTTGGCTAGAAGACCACAGAAACTGTCGAAAGTTTTTAAGAAAAACAAAAATTGAAATTATGGAAATGAGACAAAGCAGATATATTAATGCACCGCATTTTCTCACGTAGAAATCATTGAATACAAAAATGATTGCTAAGCGTTTCATTTACAAACTGAAAAATAGATTACAATGCAAAACAATATTGCTTTAAACATTGCATAAATGAAATCCATAAAAACAAATTTAAACTTCGCTGCCATACTAATTTCAAATCAAAACGATTTCTCAATTGGGACTGTACAAATTCATTTTAACACTAAATAATGAGCATAAAATAAATGATCACGCCTTCCAAAACAAAAAAAAAACGCGGCATTAATGAGTCAAAATAAATTGCACTGGTGTAAATTTACCATGACTTATAATTTACAGAACCGTTTTTAATATATATACAATCCTGCCAGTCACCTAATCATCAGTTTTTATTTGCTGAAAGAGCTATACCATGGTCAGGATCATCTGGAACAATATTTAATGAACCATTGGATGATCTGCTACTGTGTGAACTACCCACTTCTGAGTGTCGCCGTACCGATCCGGGTGGACACCCTCTAACAATACGAAATGGATTCTTATTATTTTGCCATGCATAAACCTTACGTGCAATTCCGAACAAATCGCAAATCTGATCCAGTTTGCACTGTCTTGCGATCTGTCTTCCCTAAAGCATTGTTTTTACATGAGGATTAACTTCACATAAGTGGTTCTTTTCCCGCAGTAGCCACTGGGTTTCATTAACATTAAGAGTAAGAAAAACTTGAAATTTATGAATTTAGACAGACAACAGACATCCTTACCACTGCCCGCTGAGTGAACAAAACTATTAAGTTTGCATCAGCATTCACATATTAAGGAACCAAAGAAAATTGGAAATTTTTACACAGACAACATACATCCTTACCATCGCTCGCTGAGTGAACAAAACTATTAAGTTTGCATTCCGACGTACGGAGGAGAAGTGACGAATATTTTCACAAACCTTAGTTAGACGTTGTTTGGCGGCCATACATCGAATATGGTCATCAAAAAAAATTTTTGCATTGAAGTAAACAATATTACTTCCTTCTGAACGATGGTTTGTATCATCAACAATAATATGAAGAGCACGACTGTCTCCAAGGTCACCAGTTAGTTGAATGTCCTAGGATAACTTTTTTTTTTTATTAACCGGTAAAAATGTTACCTGTGAATTTTTTTAGGAAAGCATGAAACTCACTTGCAAAAGACCAACGAAACGGACAACGGCCCACCCAATACGCTTGTTTTCTGGTTCTACCAGTATCAATTGTGCTTGATCCGTAACGAGGAATCGATGGACTCCTTCGGTTTTCCCAATCATAACAACAGTGCAGGAAAGCAAGTCACTGTTTTCTACAGCAAACAATGCCATTTGAAATACAAAAATAAAGTTCAACTAGAATGAGAAACAATCTTTCTGTCAATTTTATTTACCTAACGATTGCAGCAAAGGAATATCATCAATATAAAGCAGGAAGCTCAAGTTTTGGCAACGAAAAAAAGGAAAAACGACTACACCAACCGAGATTAATGCAATCATTTACTTCAACAGACACATCAGTTTTAGATGACAAAGGCAAACGCGTTTCCTCGTCATCACGCAGATTTAGCGCAAATCGCCTCAAGTGAAGGAACAGCTGGATATTCTGTACAGAAAAAAACAACGAATTTACAAGCTTTTTAGTAAGTCATACATTGATTTGCTACAATCAGTATTTTATTTTCATATATTAACATACTTAAACATAAAGTTGAACTTCAAATATAATAATCTTGCAATAGAAATTGAATACAAAAAAATTTCCACCTTTCGAGTTCGTTCGTCATTGCCACATGGTAGGCGCTTATTAAGCGGCACACCATTAAGCGGTGTACAAGGAGAAGGAATCAAAAGTGATGAATCAATACTGATACTTCCAATTTGGATTCTATTCCGCTAAAGAAGAAATAACCATCAAGTCAAAAATAAAACAGCAGCACGATTATTCAATTAAAAATATTGAAACTAACTTCAAAATTAGAGAATTCATCTTCAAACATTTCCAAAAACAATTCTTCCGAATAAACAGATGGTGTGAGCATACTAATAAGACTTCCTATAACCTTCCCTGTTCTTCTTTCACATTCTACTTGAGCATCTACAGATGTATCCAGTACCAATAACAGCTGCCTCAAGACAATACAGCATAATTCAACTGTTATTGTACGAATAAACGTGTCTGAAAATTTGCAACAATGCTTTATCTGCTCAGGCGTTAGATCAATAGCCGGCAGTTATTTCGCAACTAAAAATATCAACCTTTTTCAGTACTTCTAGTTATGATATTCAGCAACCCGTCGAGGAAAGTGTGATTGGAAGAACCTGTGACATCGGAAGTGAATTGCACAGCTTCCAAAATTTCCTTTACTGCTCCTAAATGTTTTACAATGAATTTGATTTTATCATGAAGATTATTTTAGTAATAGCAGAAGTTTGAATGTTCCTATAGTGATTCCTCTAACAACAAGAATCACATCCAATCACAGTGTACTGCAAAACAGCAATACCTTTATTCTGATAGAGGGCATAAATGAAAACAAGTCCGTAAAAAACTGAATGATCATGTCTTGAACAAACCATCGCATTCAGATACCCGTTATAAAATGACCTGAAACTGGGAATTTCGAGAAGCAAAAGAAAATTCAAAACGTCCAGTATATATCATTTATGTATCACTATAAAAAAACCTTGGTTGAACTTCTTCAGCCTTCATATTCACAAGAACCCATACTGCCTTTTCATTACGAATCCACTGACACTCCACATCAGAACTATCACCAAAAAAGAACGATGATAAAAGTGTTTGTACTGCCTATAATTAAGTTCCTCTTTTATTACATAAACCTGAAAATGTAAACATAAACATTAAAAATAAAAAAAAATCCAATTAACAGAATAGCATAATTCAACATTATAATTCATAATTCAACATTATGTTATTCTGTTGATGGTAATTTAAAAAACAAAACATAATTCCATGAAGAAATAGCTATTTAACATGCCTGGAAGTCATCGACGATCAATAGAAACTGAGCCAAAAAGAAAAGAGCAGAAACTGGGGTTAAAGTGGCTGCAGAGGAATGAATACCGCCAAGAGAAGAAAGATATAGAGACCCCAGTAGTCTTTCAAAAACTACTTCGATGAGCACAGCAGAAAGCTTTTCATCCTAAAACAAAAGTTTTCATCCAAACTAATATCAAATTGTTTTTAAAACGAAGAATATAACCATATTATATTAATGAAAATATATAAAACCAAGTCAGAAAGTCGCGGAGAAACAAAAACCAACCTTTACAAGTAAAATATCGTTGAGGTAATGCATATAATCAAGGTAATCATCAATCATGGCATCAAGCTTTTTTCGACTGCTGAATTCATTTTCAGCTGAGCGAGCAAAATGGTCAATTTCAATTGACTGCCTTGCGATAAAATCGCTCAATGCGCAGAAATAAACGCGAGAACGACCACGAACAAAGTTCCGCATTGCTTCATCTTCCACTTATAATACAAACAAAACAAGTTTTATAATTTTGAATAAAAAATTATTTCCAGAAATAATGAATACCTCTGTATATATTTAGTGTAGTTGTTCGTACTGCTATTCGTACCATAGCTTCGCTATGATTTCGAAACTTGATGACCTCTGTGTACAATGGGAACTCTTGATTAGCCTGTAAAAAAAACTACACTTGAGTATGAAGTAAATCATAGTCAGTGATAAAGGACTGAAAATAAAAAGCACTCTAACCTCATTGAAAAAGAAATGTATTGTGTACACATTCAGCTTGAACGAAAGCGTTTTTAAAAAGGATATGTAATAGGCCATGATCTCCTCATTTTCAAAATTAAAGTGATACGTGATTATCGAATTAACATGATTGTTGCTGAGCAGATAATCTGCAAATAAAAAAGAGAGTATGCTGGCCGAAGCCTCACTCTACAAAATGAATGATGGAGAACTACCGTATTTTCAGTATTTAGAAAACGATGAAAAACTGAGAGACTAACACAAAGAAGTCTTGTGACGTATATTTTCGAACAAAATATTGAGCGTCTGTAACAGTTGAACGCAAATATAAGATTCGGAGTTTTGTTTCATTATGGAAAGAAAATAATCCAACATTTGTCGTTCTAAGAAAAAACTGAAAACTATTGATCAGATGGCTGTGCCTCACAATCTATGACAGCACGCAAAAAAAAAAATTTGCCGGATCATGTAACATATGTCCTCAAAAATCATATTCTTCCCTTCTGTTTTTACTGAAACAAATAATTATAAAAGGATCAACTGACAAAACTGAAAAAAGTCGGTGGATCAAATTAAATTTCATTTCATTTTGATTTCTTCTAAATATATCGACTTCATCAGAATGTTCATGAATCTATACAGCCACTAGTGGAGAGGACAATTTGATCAATTCGTTATAAAGTAAAACAAATAGTTTACTTACTCAAAAACTGAACTTTCGTTTTGGTCTCCCCAAATTAAAATTTCAGCAGTTGCTCTCAGGCATTCTACTAACAATTTCCGATTATTCTCTGTAGCCTGCTCGTTTTTGCGAAGTATCTCATTCAAATATCTGAAAATTAAGAGTCCAAAAATCTGATGTGAAAAAAATGTAGAGTGGTCATTAACGTAGAAACAAAAACACTGCTGTTCAATTTGAACAGAGCTGCTTAGCTTGTAACGAATGGCTCACTTCAGATATTCCAACGAATGCAGATTTTTTGGTTTCCATGCGGGGGATAAGCCCAATCGTCGAAGCATAGTGGCCGCTCAACCAACTTCAACAATCAGCTGAACAAACACATCGAATCCACTAAAATAATGTTAACATGAAAATGAATTACTTCCATGATCGATTAAGTACGATAGCTATTCTCACTCACACCCCATCACTCAACCCACAAAAAACAGAATTCCATGGTATCGTCACCTCAATATTCGAACCGCCTATATGCAACCAGCTATCATTGTGATCTATCAAGACTTGAAAACCAATGCGTTTAACGGAAATAGTTTGGCAATGGTTGGAACATATTTGAGAAAATTGAATTCAAGGTGTTTTTGATGATGCCAAGTTAAGCAAACATTGCCTCAAAGTAGCAGTACTCAGGACTGAACAAGTAAATCTGTCCTTTCTGATGTCTGAATTATCAAAAAAATAAGAATTCCGGTTGACGGTAGAACTGGAGCGAAGGTCTCTACCATTTCTGTGCTAGAAAAACGCCAGATTGCCTAAGTTTTCTGATTGCAACAAGTGGGAAGCAACTGCTGGTAATTGAAGCATTGGAACCAAAACCTGAAATGTTCAAGATCATCCTGAATATTCACCTTTTGCTATCTTCTACTGACTTCAGAGAATAATCCAAAAAAAAGAAGGAACTAGAAATGAGTGAAGGAAATTTAATTGTGTAGAGTATGACACAAATTAAGATTAAAACTATTTCCTGTGAAAGTCGTCTACTGCAATTCATCTCTTCTCCTGCACTTCATTATCACGCAAGAAATGGTAATTTCAGGTAGCTTCATGAAAAATTAAGCTTGTACCAGTTTATTGTTTACCCATTTAATTTAGATATCTTCAATGCGTTTTATCGTGAGAAACGAGTATTTATTTACATTCGGACCTGGAGAACTTTGTTTGAATTTACAAATTGTCGCTATTAACCTGAACGAAACTGACATGAGCAGTTTTTTTTTTTTCTTTTATGTTCCCCTGGCTCTGATGCAGTGAGACAGTGATGACGATGAGCGAGGTCACCAATTCTGCCATTGTTGTTTGGAAGCGGCGAATGATGCTGAATGACCTCGTGGATGTATTATACCACTCTGTGATGTTGCACATACTTCCTTCCCTGGCTCTGCTCTGTTCTCTCCATCAGTTTCCCTTTTCATTTTCTTCTTTGAACTTTTCCCTTTGTCTTCCTTAATGTTTCAAACTTT
The DNA here is from genome assembly GCA_013365335.1 of Madathamugadia hiepei. Taxonomy (NCBI): domain Eukaryota; kingdom Metazoa; phylum Nematoda; class Chromadorea; order Rhabditida; family Onchocercidae; genus Madathamugadia; species Madathamugadia hiepei. The sequence continues at coordinate 13,373 of JABVXS010000784.1, read as the reverse complement.
TAACATTCTGTACGAAGAGGTAGAAGGAGTGGTACGATTTGCCGAATTACGAGTTCCGTCATGGGATAGCACTATGCATTGTGTGACATTTTGTCACTTTCCCATTATTCATTTTTCATTTCATATTTTCACTCATTTCGCCACCTGGATTGGATGACTATCTTCACTGTCCTTCCGGCTTCGACAATATGTCCCACCATACCTACATGATGGAAATGAATATAACTCATGTATTTACAACAGTTGAGTTTATTTGTTGCAAAATTAGGAAACTAGGTGAAACTAAATTTATCGATGAAGTAGTTCTGGTTCTTGTGATCCGAATCCTTCAATCATTCAACTCCTCAAACTCTGTAATAAACGCGAGAATTCGGTGCTTTATTGGTTTTTCCACGTTCACTCCATTTCGTCGTTATCGGTGACAGTTGTCACAAACCATCATTATATATCATTCAGTGACAGAAACTGTACCGTCTGTTCCTCAAACATTTCCAGACGGACGTTTTCCTTGCCATCCGTCGACGGTTCGATTTAACCACTGTGACATAAGTGAGCGACGCCATCATTCATTTGTCATCACGTCCAATTCGATAGTGTCGCTGTCCGTCTCATGCACATTTGACATGCTTGTAAACACACTCACATAAGTGCAACTTCAGACAATGTGCAAGGAAATGGAGGACAGTGGGTCTTTGACTGTTGGATTGCCAGGTGAATGAAGTGACGACTGTCACAAGGCAACTACCAACTCAGAAGCAGCTCTGTCTCAGTACCGTATGAAGCATACTACTTACTCGTCATTACTATCACTATATCATGATTGAACTTATGATTTATTGCTGTGTTTAGATACTGTATCATCTAACAAGCCGCTTCCAATCCTACCACCTCGATCATTACCGCTTTATTCATTACCCAGATGATATTTCGTACGGTTTCAGTGTATCACAGCAGCAACTTCATTCTGTTGTATTAGAAGCCGGTTTACACATTGTGTAATTTTGCTGTGATTTGCCAACTTTCTTCTTTCTTTTTGTATCTACCGCCGTCCTCTAGCTATTGGTAATATCTCCCTTATATACCTTGGCTATAATCAGCCTCGTCCGTCAACTTTTCCATTCATTAATTAACGTTGCCCGACTTCATTTCTCCTTTTGCTTCCCTTACTGGAAGATGTACTTCTTTGCTGATTTCAAATGACATTCCTTCCTTCCTTACACTAGTAATTAAGTAACGTGTTTGGGGGGCAATATCAGCAATAAACATATTCGATCAGTGTAATTAGACAAGCATGGCAGCCAATACTGATTGGGGTTGCACCGGTATGATTAGTTACTCCATTTACGCTCATCTTAACTCTGTTCAAATATCATATCTATTGCTTCTCTGGAAGTGTTCCTGTACGTCCGATCGATCTGCTCTAGTGTGTCGGCCGTTTAATTCATATGTCACCGTTTTTGTTTCATCAAAATTACTGCAAGTTGATCTAACTGAATCTATCTTTGCTACCAGCAAGTGTTCTTCCTCTTCCGCTTATCACAGTGCTTTGTTATTATTATAACTGCCATCCCTCTTTCGACAATTACTTGGCTCTTTCATTTTCGTTACACATCTTCAAGATCAGTACCGCGTTGACGAGGTGTAAATAGCATCTCTCGGTTTATTATTGGCTTTCGTAATTTGTGGCTTTGTTTATATTCTTTTCACTTGTCTCGAATGAATGCGTTCTGTGTAATGTTAAACTGATTGTATTTAAAACCGTTATCATTAACTGTGGCATTTTCCAATCCGTGGAAGAACCTGTTCTCTCCTTGTCCTGGATCTTCAGCGCTTAACTTTCTTTGCTTAATTTGTCAAATGATCACACCTGGCACATCCATCACTGCATAATTTTAATCCACCCTCTGTATTTCCGCCTTTTCGTGATAATATTGCTGTCATTTGCAAGTTTTATTGATCCTTTCACGGCTTTAAATTTCACTCTACTCGTTTGTTCTTGTTAAATTACCTTCATTGCTCTTGCATTATGGCGAAACACCGCGAACTTGTTGTTTACTCACAATCCCAGTGGTAACTTTCATTTATTCCTGCCACTTTTTACCTGATCTTTCCTACCTTATACATTTCAGGACAGACACAATAAACGTTCCCAGAGAACGATTACTCTAGGTGGAAAATTAGAGGATTTAGAACAAGCAATGTTTGGTAAAGCTTTTTGTTTGTCTTTGCGGCCGAGATTATCTTACACTGTTTCGGATTCTGGCTATTACATTCAATAAAACCTTATTAAAATTAGAATACAGCGGAAGCACTGGATTCAACGGAAATGCTTGATCGTTAGCCATCAAAATGCCTTCAAAGTAAGGCTGTTGAATTGAGTGAAGAAAAAAAAGTGGCTCAACAAAAATGTTTAATTCAGTCTGATCATTAGACGTAGTGAACAGAGTATTAGTGCAATAGCCTCACCTGATGGTCAGACGTATTGTTGTTCGCAGCTAAGAGCTATTTATTTGAATGGTTCACTCAAAGTTTAGCTGAAAATAAAGCAATGAAAGATTGCTAATGCTGCCGCTGGTGCTGCATCGTTCCACGAACGTGCATTCAGCTCTTGCAGGTGTCATTTCCTCTCTAACCAAAGCAACAACACTTCAGGATATTTTAATTTCATTAGCATAAATAGCGAATGACTGGGAATGAAAGATTTTGTAACCTATCGGTTCTAAATTTGTTGCACGGAAGAAATCTGACATTTGTTTTTTTTTTTTTTGCATCAATAAAATCCGGTTCCATTCAATTGAAATTTTAAAAAAGTTGAATTTCCAAATTCGACCGTTGCCAGCAGTTCGTTTTTTGTATTATTTCCTCTTCAATCCCAACATTTCTCCGCTTCTTTTATGGCACACAAAAGAATTCAAAATGAACTCTTTACTTTGTCGAGGTTTCCGGCTTGTTACTATCAGCTTGAAATGTTTTTTACTAGTCATTCATATATATATATATATATATCAGTGAATGTGAGTTAACCTTCCGATCATTAAACTGATGCTACAGAGTGTTAATGGGGTTTTAGGCCTTTCGAAAAGAAATGTTCAACATTTTATTTAAACGGCTCTTTCAGTAGTTTGCGCTTATTAACAACTCATTTCAGAAATCTCAAGTCATCTGATCGGGGAAGTGAGTGAGAATTTTTGTTGTGGATCGCTTTATTAATCGATAATTTTCAATAATGAAAAAGTTTGAGCAATAAATTGCCACGGTTGCACACCCCATTCAGAGGACGTTTCAAACTTTCACCCCACCTCAACTCTTTCAACAAAATGCAACTCGTAGCATTTCAGGTTTACCTTGACATCTTCAGTTAAAATAATGCAATGAGCAATAAAGAGCAGAACAAAATTAAATTTTAAATGCTTCCAAAGCTTCACGCATACTTTTGATCGCTTCAGAATGCTTCAGAGATCCATGTCAGGTTGAGAAGGAGTGGTGATGTTCAGCTAGCTTTGTTTGAGCTCCATTTATCATTGCTTTATGGTTCTAATTCTCGGACTGTTGTGTGCCATCGGATGGATAAATGCTAGTTTGGCGGGAAATATCATTTTTTTTTTTTTTAAATCAAAAGGAAAATTTTTTCACCAAGGAATGAGAAATTAAAAAAATATTGTAAACGAAAAAGTAGAATCTGCGTATTCCAAGTGAAATAAATCTCCTCTGCGGTGACTTGATTCGTTCCTTCAGCTTTTTCTAGTTTTTCCCACACGTATGGAAAAAAAATTGCAGATCACACTTGGGTAGAAAGGCGGAGGAATCGCTGCTGTTGCTCTGTTCGTTACGTATTTATGGGTGTGAGGAGCAGTGAGGTTTTGCTACAATAAATTGATGGGTCTAAGAACAGAGAAAACTGCCACCTCAGACACAGCTGATGATTTGTCCACCGGTACCACCTGTTTTTACAGCATTCTTGGAGTGTCGCGCAACGCCGACGATATTGCTATTCGGAAAGCGTATGTTTCATGTTGTTAAATAATTATTTCACTAGTTATCCATATTTCTATTTGCTTAAACTTATATTTGTATTAATAAATCGATTAGATTAATTGCGATGGTGGCTGCTTATGCGGCTTAGGTTGCATTTCCTAATATACGATCAGTTGCTAACCTTAATGATGTGGTGGATTAGAGATTTATATGCAGTTGTACCACTTCTTCTGCAGTCCTGTCTATCTCTAGAAGCTGATTGTTTCTTTGTCTGAGATAATAAATGTTCAGACGTACCCAAATTTCTAGCTCATTTAATGAAAATACTTTTTTAACTCTGATTGATTCACTTCTCCAGCGAAAACATCAGTTTCATATTTTCTCCTGTGTGTTAACATCAGTTCAGTAGTTCTGTCGAGTTGGTAGCGAAAGGTAGGAAATGATATAAAGAGAAAAAAAATTATTCTTCAATTTCTTGTCCATATTTCCGAGAATTCGTCTGTTCGATGGAAGAAATGAAATTTATCATTCCGAGCTCCGGGAAAAAGCCTTATTTGGTTTGTAGGCTCCTTGAGTTAGCGAGTTTCGATTTTAATTTCTTGTCAGAAATGTGTTTCGGTCACACTTCACATTTCTCAGTATCGGAGTGGTAACGTGTAAGAGTGTTCCCTCTAATTTTCATTCTGCAACGGACTTTCAGATAACCAAGAAAATTTTGCGGGTACCTTCCCCTCCAATTCTCTTCGTATTACTCGTCCTGAAGTTATGCAGTACTCAAATGCATCCGTTGTCGGAGCTAACATGCAAAGCGATATGATTAAATATATGAAAAAGTATGGTAGTAATTACGTAGAAAGTAGAATGTCCGTTCAAAACAAAAGGAGCAATGAGCATTGTTCGATGGACTTAGTTTCATTATATTTGAAGTGATTCATTTGAATTTGAGCTGCGGCTGCGAGGCAAAGCTTAATGATTTGAACTATTATAAGCCTCAGAACTAAATTGAGTTATTACTTAAATAAGCATGTAAAGTTTAAAAAAAAGAAAATAAAAGTTGCGCTGATAGATCTTTTCGAAAAAGCTCGGAAAAATGATATACTTTACTAGTACATTTCAAAATTTTAAAAAAGAGAAAAAGAACGAAATGAAATGGAGCAATTAATTATTTACAGGTACCGTAAATTAGCACTGCAGTGGCATCCGGACAAAAATCCCAACAACAATGAAGTTGCCGAACAAAAATTTAAGCGTATAACTCGAGCATATGAAATATTAGCAGATCGTAAGTTCTGATACATATCAGATTGTCAAAATCAAATCTCTTGCCACATGCTTGGAAAGATTTCGTTTTCATGATCGTAAAGAATGATGCATAAACACCGAACTCTGAATTTTTTTTTTCACTTTTTCTAGTGTATAAAATTTAGATAGATAACATCAGTTAGACTTTAGAACAGTCAGAATGGAAAACATTAAAGTAAATTTACCAAAGGTCATCTTCAACTTTTTCTTTTAATTTTTTTCAATATTTTATAACGATGCTGGATGACCCATTAAGCATGGTTGGCGTCGTCTCCTAATTCAGGCAGTGCTATCATGCTCTGTTCTTATATTATCCTTACAGGTGTTGTCCGGTACGATTATCCGTTTCCTTTATTCTTTTTTGCAGCAAAAAAGCGCAATTCTTATGATCATTCATGTTTCACCAGTTCCCAGCGTCACAGTAAGCAGTCTCGTCATGTTTTTCATCACCGATTTCGGTCACCTTTCGATATATTCCATGGATTTTTTGGTCAAAAGGACTTGTTTGACGTAGGCTTTATTATGTTGGATCATTCATTATAATTTCATTTCATCATCTTTTCTTGATTGCTCACTTTTCCGATTACAGCATCCAGGTGATATTTCAGGATTTCATGACGGGTGAGAAACCTTTTTCGCCGTTCTTTTTTCGGACAAGATCTGACAGTGTTGACTCACTTTACAGAAGAACCGGTTCGTTGAAACCTTAAATTTTGAGAGAATTTTAATTGCAATGTTTTTGACAACTGCTACTTTAATTTTTTCAGGAAGTGGTAGAAAGCGATTCACCAGCAGTGCATTTCATGAAAGCAGTAGAAATGATTTTATCAATGAAAATGAGTGGTTAGACTTTCTATAAATTTTCCAACACAACTCTGAAGTTTCCACTAATACCAAAACCTGTTTCTTTCAGCAGGTACTTGGGATTTTATCCAAAGCAAGGCATATCATATTTTTAAGGCCTGTTATCAGCCTGTTATTGTTGCGGCTTTAAATATTTTAGGTTTTAATTCATATGTAAACGATGAATTAGTAAGCTTTTTTTGGGTAGCTAATTACGGATACTTGTTCGGGAATGAACTTTCCTACCATCTTTACATTTCAGTAAGTTTTCATCAGTAATACAGTTCTCATCCGCTGAGCCAGGAATGAATGCCTGCACTCGTAAAACAACAACAAGTACAAAAATAATCGATGGAGTCAAAATTGTAACGAAGAGGTTGCTTTCATTTTGTGAACTCCTGGCGCTAATTACGTCATTTTCACCACTGCTTTAGATGGCACTTTTAGTTTGGACCATTTTGATGTGACCCACTAGGGCGCTGCAATAGTTACGGAAATGCCTGTCCATTTGAATATCTTCCATCTGTTGTCATTCAGTTTGATCTGAGTTATTTATCGCTTAATCATATTGGCTGTAACATATCATCATATCCTTCCATTCAACAGGATCATTAATTTTATTCTAACACTCAAGCGTGAAACTGACATGGCTTTTTTGCTCAGTTGCATCTAAAATTTGTTATTAATTTGAAGCCTTCAGTAAACTTTTTTAATTTATATTAATTTGACAAAAAAAGTTTTTTCAGGGTTGAAGCAGAAGGTAAAGAAACTATTGAAGTGACTGAAAATGGTATGCTGAAATCGCGGGTCATCAATGAGAATTCTGTCTAGGAAGCTGCGGGCGTAATACCAATTGTTAGAGAGGAAATTCTAATTAAAAAAGGAATATTTTAGATTGTTTTTTTTTTTGAAACAGCCAGTTGATTTTTCTCCTTCAGCGGTTCACAGCCATTTCAGTGTGATGCGAAATTTTTTTGCGAGTCGTCTCTCATTTGTCTTGCCGAATTTTAATATTCTTGGATTTCATAAAATTTGCCTTATTATGTATGTTGTTGCCATTTTGGCTTACTTTTTCTTTCATTGCTTTTGCTTGCTTACCCAAAGAAATCCTATGTTGAAAACAAGTATTTCAAATGTTGTAGAATTGAAATATTAGAATGAAGTATTTTAGTTTTCGAATAAGAAAACTAATGACACATATTGATTCGTTGGTTCAGCTCATAAATCGTGATGCGTACCTTGTTCATTCCGTCTCTTTATAATAGTTATCAACCCCTCCATGCTAGTTTCAAGCACCATAATCTCCCAATTAACAATCATTACTATTTTTTTCGATTAGTCACTTCAAGCTTCTTATAAATATGAATTTGATTTGATAATCTGTTTAGTGATTGTCAAGTTTTGAAACGACGAGGTAGCAGGCAAGCTTACCCGGCAAAGTGCTATGTAAGCTGGTTTGAAAAGCTTAATTTGGCAATCGATTTCGAAATGAATTTACGTACTTCAAGAGATTACTCTAGCCTTTTCTATTTTTCCGTAAAAATCCTCGAATCTGCCAGTCCTTTCATTATATTTGTTGTGCAACGTGTTAATGATCATTTCCCTGATAGTGCCATGAACTTTGTACTGATTTTGATGTTTGAAAATTCCTTGTTACTGGTTACATTACATTTCTAGCAGTGTCGATTTCTGCCAACTGTCAGGTGGTACTTCAGATCGTTTTTCATAGCCGCTCATGTCTCAACAGAACTGCAGGATTTCCATTCCACTGACTACAGTTAGCATTAATTTCGTTACTGAAAGACTAGTCCAATGAAAAGAATTAAAATTTTTTTATCCGCAGTGACTGTGGAACAAATGAATACTGTAAATATTGGGATAACAGGACGAAGTGGATATTATTGGGTGGGTTTTGTTGTTGTCGTTATAGCGACTAGCAACATTCCCGACTGTCGAGACCAGCTGGTTTCGCTCGGAATGCTTGATTCCAATCATCACTAGGTGGATGGCGACGATAACGTCGCGAAACAAGAATTACCGGTCGTTTCACCATTTCTGCTGGTGGTTCTTTCATCATCAGAGCTAATCGTAAGTTCCAAATCTAAATTAAGCATTGGTATTCGGTGATTGATTTCACTGCAAGTAATCAAATTTAATAATACTCTGACGGTTGTTGATATTTTGATGCATCGAATTTTGATATAGACAAACAATAAAACTAACTTTGACTGTCTTGTTATTTGTTTACTTCGAGATTTATACAACTTTTTTGCCCCTTTTGTTCCAAACATATCATAGTGCCTTTTGTCCCAGGTGATCCTACACTCAACTAATTTCACCTAACAACTTCGGACGACGTGTTCAGAAAACCAGTAGCGGTTTTGTTTTTTTGGTCGGACAGCTTAGTGCTTTGAAAATGATATAACAGAAAATGAGATACTTGAACCTGGCCTCTGAGTACCCGCAATTGACTGTACTTCAAGAATCGATTCACGTCACGGTCATACTTGAATAAGATGGTAATTTCGTCACATAAGCTTTGCACGAATTGCGGTGTTAACAACTGAAGTAAAAATGACCGCAATTCTTCATTCCACGGCTGTAAATCAGACTAGACTGATCGATTCGTGCTATTTATGTAAAATGACGACATTAGCTGCAAAAGCAATAATAACACCGCTAGAAACACCCTACCAGGATGCTTGTGAAAAGTTCATCCTTCTTGAATTCGACTAAAACAAGTAACTGAGATAGTTCTAACATAATTAGCCCATGACAAATGTGCCCAAGCAAAAGGAAACTGTCGCAAACGACTGGATGTTTCAGGATGCTTCACTGGAAATGCCAAACCATTATCGATAGCAGCAAGTTCCAAAGTTTTACCCGGTTCATACCTGCACAAGTGAAATTACTTGCCTCATTTTAAACTCCCATTAACTTCCCAGTTCGAACAAACTTCGAAGAATGATGCGGTATACTCACTTTATGAGCCAGTTCTCCAAATGGCGATCCGTATTGCGGATGACGTAGTCGAGAACACACAATTTCTGGAACAGATATTTGAACCGCTCCATTTCCGTCGCCGTCAGTGGACATAAATTACCGCCCTTGTTCCAGCGCGGTATGATATCGGAGGCATGTACATAACCACTGAGGTATAGCTGCAGTGCGGCAATTTCTTCAACCCATAGCGGAATTGATTTACTCATTAAATCAATAGCTAACAATGTCTTCCTCGAAAACTGTAGTGCGATTTACCTCACAATTTTTTAAATCCATTCAATTCAAAAATGAAGCAATGTTGGTGAGAAGCTGTTTTTGCTAGGAGGTCATTTAAGAAATGAAAGCTTCCGAAGTACCTGGAAACTACCATCTTTTCCTTTCAATCCTTTGTTTTTAACATCTGATCCATGCTTATAATAGAAAGCCGGCGAAGCAAGTCTCACAACTCGTGTTTTCGGTACTATATGGAGCTGTAACAGTTTTCCCACACTCTACAGCAATTGCTGTGTGCGCGAGGACGACACGTGACGAAGTAAATCAACCTGATGACTAACGAAATGGACCCAAACAACGGACAAGTTAGTGATGAATTGATGGCAACTTCATTCTTCAGAATTATCGTCGCTCACTATCGCGGCTTTGAGGACCTTTACAGCGGACTCAATGTGTCATACGATTTCGATGAATCGTGTCACACATTCGGAAATGGCTTGGAAAACAAACAAGTGGGAAATTCTTGAATTAGAAAAAGATGACGAATTACTTGGAACTTTTCATCAATAAGAGAAGCTGCAGTCTCTGATATATAACCATTGTTTGGTATCAGACAAGCTCTTCCAAAGCAGCAAAAGCAAAGCATACGTTGAAAATATTTTGGCCATTTGGGATTCTGAGGTGCAAATGGTTCCTCGTCTTTCGGTTTGAATATCGCTATATTTTGATCATTGATATCACGTACAAAGTAGGATCCTAAAATGACAATAAGATCCCTGCGATAAACTTGAACTTACTAGATCACTGCCCTAAGTTGATGCTTCTCTTCATTGTAGCATTAGCAGGACGGACTTTATGAGTTATGCAAAATCTTTCAGTCATGGGAAAACCATAATCTGTTCTCAACATTTACCGGAACTACCAGCTGTGATCCGAACTGGCTGTATGCCAGCTTTCATGGCTTCCAGAGCCCGTTTCAAATTTTGATTGAACTCATCATCATTCAGTATTTCCTGACGCGGTGATGCTACGTAAGCACGAACTTTACGCCGCCATACTGAATCTGGACGCGTTGATGTTGACGGTACCGACGTCGATTCAGAACTATCCTGAACAATACCATTTAGAAATTTCCAATCCATTTTTCCGACTTCAAAAAGTAAGTAATTTAGATGAGTTGAATTATTTTTCAATTTGGACTATTTGACTACTGTAAGCATTGGCTGCAGAACTTAATTATAAAATAATGCTGCATTGCTAAATGATAGTCACCATTGGACAGTTCTCCACCGATATAGATGTGAAGCCGGTATTCGAAAAGTCGGACTGTTCACTTATCTTCGGTTTTTGCTTTGAATTGGTGGAAATATTTAGCGAGATTGTTTGCAGTCGTGGGTCGTAATCTTTAGTTTCCGCTGTCACTGTCATCCTCACCTTTCTACGAGGTCATAAAACTCCTGGGAAACTGGAGATGATTCGCTGGAATACCACTTTGAACAGTGGCATTTTTTTTATTGATTCAGCAAGATTGAGCAAGATCATACGTACATTTCACATAGATTGTCATCATGAGATGAACACAATCGAGTAGAAATTTTTTTTGGGAGATGTCAATGGATTTTTTCAATTAGTCGAAAGTAGAAATAAAAAGTTTGTGCTGTTAAAGGAACTTCTTGTTGGCCAGGTGCGATCAGAACATCAACTTTTGTTTTTTATTAACGATGAAAAAGCAACTTCGACTCTTAGAAAGAAAAGGTCATTCATGGGCAAACATCGATCTAATTGAGATCACAGCTCATTTGTCACCAAGCTGTTGGAATTGTGAAAGAAGAATGAAGAAATACACACCAATTCAGTCCACTGAGCTATCACGCTCACAGCATGATCATTAATCAACAATGCAATCATTCCACTTGAAATTTCTTTTTATATTTGTCGAGCAAAAGAAATTTGACGACAAAAATAACTCGGAGAAGAATTAGACCGCAGCTGTTTGATTGCATTTGTCGGAAGATAGTGAGCATTGTTTTCGAGTGTGACTTCGATGATTTCTTTTGGGGACTAAGCTGAAATTGTCAGGCCAGTTCTGGGACCTGTCAATTTACTCTCAGTTATCCAGCAAAAATTGATTACTTCAAATTTGAATTTTTAAAATCTGATTATAGTGTCGTAAACATTTTGCTAGGGATTGCAAGCTTTTTGAATAGAAACATTTAAATGTTGATGAGGTTGAAATATTATCGAAATTCATTTCTACCCATTCCTACTGCAAATAGATCGTTCGTTCTTCTGACTACCAATAAACAACGAATAAACTGCAAGCAACGAAGAAATCCAGCTGGGTGTGTGATTTTTCGAATTCTCGTTATCACACAAACAGTCACCAGTTAGTTCCCTTCCCGGTGAAAACAACCCCGTTGTTTGAGTGTTATTGTAGAGATCAGATCTGTGGTACTGCCATGGGAAACTGGATTTGTGCGGGCAGGTGAGAACGAAGGGAGCAGATCGGTCGCGGTTGGAGCATAAACGTCCGAAACGACCAAAAAACAGCTGAATGAGAGAGAAGATGACTCTCTCGCACCTCAAAGCATTTCGTGACAGTTTGTCACTGATAGATTTCGAAAGGACTTTTGAAATTTCCATAAATGTATGTTTTGCACATTTTCGACATTCTCGGTCTCACAAATGCACAATACTGAGAATGTCGATTAGGTTGGAATATATCTTTCTCTCTCTCTCTCTCTTTTGTTTAAATGGCAAGGGAACAGAGGATGACATGTGACGGGGAGATGTTCACCTTTGTGGACCTGAACTGGGAAACTTGGGCTTCATTTTGCTGCTACAGAACTAGCAATTCAATGCTTGGAGTGAATTGAAGAAGTGAATTTGGACAAGCTTGCCAAGAAATGAAATATTTCATGGATATCTGTCATGTTAGATGCCAGTATTGATCGAATGGTTTCTTAGCACATTCCTTCAGGAAGTCTGTATAACCAGAGAAGAATTCACTTCCCACTTTTGATCTCGGCTTTTCATGCTTTATATTTTCCAAATTTGGGATTTCCAGGGAGGCAGTCTTCGCGTTCAAAAATCGGAAAGTGTAAATAAGATAGGAAGTGCGTAGTTGATTACTATGATTGCAGACGGACGAGGTTTTGGATATCCTAAGAACTTCTTTTCGGGACATTTTTACTGAGATGAATGGCATAGTGAAGAAGGTGGGATATAAGACAGCGCGGGCGGAGTTGTTCCGTGACGGCCCGAGAAAAATCGAGAAGCATGATAAACAAACAGGAAATATATACTTCTGCTTCATGCAACCGACCATTTTCATTAGACAATTGTGAAGGCATATGTGACACATACATCCCTGCCAACCGTCCATTCTTTTCCGCAAATTTGAACTATTTTTGTGGTGACATGTGAGAATAGAATAAAGGAGGAGCTTGATATTTGGATTCCTGATGCAGACAAGTTTACAGGATTTCGAACTACCATTTGACGACAAGTTGGTTAGACTTTGCATTTAAGATTCCAATGTCTTCTGTAATCCTTCTTCGTCTCATTCTGTTCCTTCACTACTCCAATTTCTTTTATCTTTTTGCGCTTCTGCATTGCCATAATCTACTGACTGACTTGGATAAAGCGAATAAATCCAAATTAGCAGATGAGAGTTCATTTGGTAATTGCAGACGTGCTGCTAGGAGTTTCTCGTTCTGGTCAGTGAAACCGGTTCAAAGGCTTTCGATCAGTGCTCCTAAAGACTAAAAAGAAGAAGCAAAGAACGGTTGCTATGATCTGCAAAGAACTTCTCTTGGTTATTTACTGAACCAACACAATACGAGTTCCATTCAATCTCATTCAATCTCATCCCATCTCAGCCTATCCCAGCCCAGCCCAGCCCATCCCATCCCATTCCATTCCATTCCATCCCATCCCATTCCATTCCGTCCCATCCCATTCCATTCCATTCCATCCCATCCCATTCCATTCCGTCCCATCCCATTCCATTCCATCCCATCCCATTCCATTCCATT
>JABVXS010000783.1:0-23275 GCA_013365335.1 Madathamugadia hiepei | reverse complement strand
CATTCTTTTTGCGACTATCGTTGCCCGACCGACCCGTCGCAAAGGTCTGTCGTCGGGATTCCCTCTCGATGTATATCAGAATTAAACCGTTCTTTCCGGTCAATAAAAGTGATATGTGCCAGTCAAATTTCAATATGTTTCCATAGCTCTCTCTCCGGTTAATGTATTTCCGGTAGGAAATAGCATCACCTGTGAACCGAAATGCAACACTTTAACCTTTCCTTTGATGCAAATTCACAATTTGGGATTCATTTATATTTCATATTAATAAGCTCCTGAAGATTCCACGGCTAACCTTTAGCATTTTCTATGGTTGTCTTGAGGAACCCGTTTTCTCACTTAACATTTCCGACAATCATTTATCTGAGGAGGGGTGCTCCTGCGTCGCAAGGACTTTCTTAACTGAAGTTGTGTTCCATTTCCCTTGTTATTGTTTATGTGTTCCATAAAAGACAGATTGCTAGCTATTCCCGAGCATATTTTTTGTGCACCTTTTCATTTCAGTTCTGCCGGACTTCCTTCAAAATCACCTATCACTACTTTTTCTGAACACCGATCATCATTTCTTTTCTGGTTTCATTATCTGTTGGTATAAGGTCATTGTCCTAAACACTAATAAATATTAATTCACTCTAATGACCTTACTTCTTTGAGCCAATGAAAATGGAAGTCTGATTGGTCAGGGAGATTGCATCTCCTACCTTTACTCAATCCCTTTCATCAGTTACTCCAACATCAGTGTGTCTTCTGCATGGCAAATTACCTGGCACTCTTTTTCGAAGTGAAAAAAACAATCATCTTCAAGTGAATAAAGGCTGTTTTGCTTAAAAGTTTCAGTTTTTCCATCAAAGAGAAGAGAAGAAATGGTGAATATAGCCTATGGCTGTTAGGCGAACCAAAGGATGCATTCTGGACTTTTCCAAGTTTACCAATGACAGTTCAATCTTTCATACGAAGCCCTTTTCATTCGTTTATTTTGAATGAGAGTCGTGCAGGTTTGAGACGATAAAAATCCGTAGCGTAGCTGAATATTAATTAGTGAATAATTATTTGATTGGAAAATATTAATTCCAGGAATACCTTCTGTCTTTTCCTCCTGTCAACTGTCAGAGTGGTAAACTGCTCACTTCTCTTATCAAACTGTTTCCATCTTTTCCGATTGTAGCAATGCGCACTCTTACACCTTTCCTTGCTAAATTATTTAAAGTGAAGTGGAGTACTTGCATAGTGCATTTGATCTTATTTCGTGCCACTTTTTTGTCAATTTTATGGCGAACTCCCTGTGTACCTTTGGTAAGTGTCACGTGTCAGACACCTCCAAAGACACCGCTGAACAGCTTGCATGACAATGCAATGTCCTCAGGTGGGAAGTGTTAGTGCTGTTGATGGATTAATAACAGCAGGTGATTTCACCCATATCAGTAGCATCTTCCTCTCTCCATGCAGTGATAACAATATGTTTGCAATGGCAATAATTTTGATTACCAACAAAATGCTTATCAATTAGCTGCGTCGCCGTCACCTCACCGATATATGCTTTATACCGATCCCATCATCAGATGTTCCATCTCCTAACTTCTCCTTTTTCTCTTTTAATTTCACTTTTTTCTTCTTTTAAACAAAAGTATTTTTATGATGAATTCACTTGAGCAGAGGTATGTGCGAGAGAGGAGAGAGGACAGTTCAGTGTTGGATCTGCTCAATTTGGACAACATTCTTGATGAATATCATAGTAGCTTTCCTATAGCTCCGACAAAGCCCATGACAGTGAAGAGAAGAAAGTGAAAGTTCTGTTGAAGCTGCGCACATTTCATGTCTTTTTGACGATTTGCTGAGATTTTGTTTCGGACCAGGTCGCTTTAATTGTTTGTCAGACTTTCACAAAGTCCGTTTTTTTCGAAAATAAACTTTTATTACTAAAAATTTATAGTAGAACGCATTTTCATTAGAGGTAAGGCAAGTTTGGGTACCATTTGGCTTAGTTCGTATTCTTCATGAAGTAAACTGACTGTGATATACTTGAAGTTTAAAAGAATCGTAGAAATATCGGGCTGAAGATTTGAAGTTTAAAAGAATCGTAGAAATATCGGGCTGAAGATGAGACTAATTGTATACGTTGGGTAATGTGAAACTGAATTCTTCACACTGTAATTATCCTTTTGATTAATTGAGCCGCGCGCAGTTTCCTTTACCACCACCCCACAAGCAAAGGTTATTTATTTCAATTCAGTTAATTTGAAAATGAATGTTATTCTCGGATGCTACAGCCTGCAGCCTTTCCTCATTCCTCCCTGAGTTCCTAAGTTTCTACTGCGCGGTCCTTTCGAAAAGTGTAAATAAAATACATATTTCCTTTCACATACAATGAATACCTCATTCCACCCTGTATTTCCCTATCAGATTAGAGTTGGGCAACCTGTCAGAACTGTCCTTTCGACTGGAACATTTCATTTGCGTACTCTCTTCCTCTTCCATCCCCGCAAGTCCATTATTGGGTTGGATGTCGTAATTATGATTGCTGGAAAAATGTGAAGCTGTACTGTTCGGCGCTGCACATATGGTAATGATCTCCAGATTGTCGCTGTGTTTGAGAGTAGATCTGTTACGCCTTCACTTTCCAGTCACTTATCTGAAGTGTGGTGCCGCGTGCGTACTTCTCAGTACTCTCTGATCCGTCCTTTACGATTCTTTCCAGTCTAACTGAGTTCTCTGTAACTCTTTTGCTGTGTCAAGGTTGTGCTATTTTGCTTTCTGACTAAATTTCTATAATTTTTTCTGCTTCTTTACAATGTGACACACGCGACCGTATATGTAATTAGGTGAGAAAAGTTTACTCCGAGAAAAGGATTTCATTTGAACAAGTAAATTGAAGTCTTTTTCATTTATCGTTAAACATACTTTTTGTGCGAAGGAAGTTGAAATGCAATGTATTTAAAATGAAATTTGTCATCCAAAAAATGAAATGAATGGTGAAGTGGTTGGAAGGGTTTTCAGGGAGAATGAAGTTGAGGATGGCACTTCAAACAATTTAAGCACATAGGTATGGTGAGTGTGGTTGCTCACCTTTTCAGTGCACTTTCTATACTGAGCTTAACCTTCCTAGGGAGTTTCAAGTTCTCAATCTGAATTTCATCCTTCTCCTCCTCTTCATTACCTGGTAAACGCAAATTCAGAATATTCCAATTATATTTCAATCTACAGTAAGATAATCGAGTAATTGCATTGGCCCACTCGTTTCTGAATACTGCAAGGTTCGCTTGGTCACAAAGCTATCGATAAAAGTTGTAAAGTTGGTAATTGGTGAAACCTATCAACTTGGTTATTTATTATCTTTTTTGATTTGGCTGTGTCGTAGCGTTCATATTCTTTTTGGCGAATTTATATTCAAAACAATTGCTTTTTTTTGCAGGTCACGATTTTTTCGAAGAATATTTAAAAGTGAGTTGATTTGAATTATTTAATTGGAGACTTGTATTCAGTACTACCAAATTAAGCGAGCCACCAAATTTTCTACTAATATTTCCGTTAATTTTTAAATTCAGAGATTATCGAGCGATTTCCTCTTCGTGCTCAAAACACTCGATAATGTATGTTTGGAGTGATTTAAAGTTACAATGAAATTCAACAATTAACTTGAAATGAGGAACTTTCGCCCCAAACTGTTTTCACTTCATCTGTCCCCGTAATGTCTCCTTCACATTGTTCTTTTCCGTTCCTTTTATTTCGCCTTCTTTCATATTTTATTATGTTATAGGGCACGACTTGTTAACTTACTCTCAATTTCCGACTTACATCGACAATGACGAGCCTGTTCCGAGCGTTAAGTCAGCGCTTTCGACGCTCAAAAAGGCACTTCAATCCAGATGGAGGTGCTGCTGGTACAAGTGAATATCAGCAGGTGTGTATTATTGATTATAAAAATTTCTGAAAGATTTCCCGAGAAATCATTTTTTTCTGGGAATTACAAACTGATAAAGTTGTAAAGTCATCTTTTTGCTGATGTAAGTTGCATGTCAACAATGATTCACTTTCCACTTTCTATGCAAGAGGAATACACTTCCTATTTCCACGCTTATAATAGTGAATAATAATTTCTAAAAACGTAGAATTATTTAGAAATGAAAATAACGTTTCTCAAATTGCCAGAGTAGACCGCAGAACAACTGTCGATTAGCGATCTGAGATTTCTTCAGGAATACCATCTGCACCTTAAACTCCCATTATGCTCTGTAAAAAGTTCGCTTCAAGCTTTAACGATGATTACTGGAGACATGTGACATATAGTTTCCTTCTCTTCCCATCTTCTGTGACATCCGCTCTTCCTAAGTGAAATTGTTGCTGTTTCAAGAAGATGAAACGGTATTTGTATATATATTCTACTGAAGAACGTATGTTCATCAACAAATATGTCGGACATTCCTGGCACCAATCCAAGTAGCACCTTCCATGTTTCTTTCCTTTTTTAATAGCTTTCGCTATGATCTGACCTGAGTTTTGATCTAAAGAAATATTGACGAGTAAGTCAAGTTCTTCACACTTCATCGATGCACTCGAATGTACGTACGGTGTGACACCCACACATTTCATCACTGCAATAAAGCAGCAGCGAGATCGTGTCGCAGACGGTCTCTTCTGTGATTGATTTCGATGTCATATCGATTTCATCTGAACGTCAGCTTCTCTTTTCACTCTTACCACTCGTTTTGGAATTTGTACTTGCTGACCAATGTCCAGTGAGACTAAGATTTAAGCCATTGGGGACAGATTTAAGTCATCGCATCTAATCTTAAAAAAATCCTTTGCTTCAAAAGTGGAATAAGAATGCTTCTGATGCGCAGATTAAACAGTACTCATTGCCATAAGCATTTTGCGCCAGTCTGCTGTCATTCCTATTATCATCGTACCTTCTCGTTTTTGTACCCAAAAATATCCAATATTCCGCCATTTCCGATTTTTTTCGTCTGTATTTTTTGATACTACCACCTCAGTCAAAACCAATGATTGTGGTCTTTGAGAGAGTCGGAAATATAAAGGCAAGCATATACGGAGAGACGATGAGCCTGAGGTTGGACTTTTCGAGATATGTAAATAGTGCTGTGTGTTGAGAAGAATCTGGTTCTGTCAATGGACACAGAGTATTGTGAGAGATTCTCGCCTTGTTGAACACAGCTTCATTTTATCGATTCCGCCTGGTGATCAGCAATGCTGCAGCGTAGTTGTTCACGGATACTGTAATTCCTCGCAGTACTTTTATGTGTCACCGATAGCACAAATAATTTTAGTAATAAATGTTGCCCTATTTGGCTAATTGCGGACTCTATTCCTCTATTTGCAATAACTGACCAGTCGTATTTTCATGTTTCTCATCTCGCACTTCACTATGCATCAAATTCAATAATAGTTTAATGGGCGCTTGAATTATAGTGGTAGCCAGAATCAGAATACTGCAAGCGGTTCTCCCTTGAGCAGAATGCGAAAATTATAAACCGATTTCGACTCTTTAATTTAAGGAACTTTGGATTTTTAGTTAGTTCAATTGAAGAGTGACTTGGTAAATAATTAGTTTTGCATGTGTTGATCTTCGAGATTCAGATGGCAATTTTCATCTTTGGCATCATTTGTCTTGCAAGGAAGGAAATAAATCATTAATGAATTGGTGAATTGAGTGGTTTTCCCTTCTGATGATTTCTGGCATTCTGTTTCATTTCTTTGTATATTATAAGGTACTACTTCTGTTATCTTTGATCCATTCACACCTCTCTGATTGCAACTTCTTATAATCTATTTTAAAAGACTTAGTTTCCGGATTAATTTTGATTACTCCTTGGCCTTATCACTTTTGATTTCCCAAAGAATTCATTTCCGTAATTGTTTTAGGGATTTGATCAACCGGAAATGGATTCTAGGAAACAGTGTCAATGCAAAGTACTGTTACTCGATGGTACGGACATGAATGTTATAATTCCGGTATATTTTTGCCAAGTTTTGAAAAAATAACAGGCATGTTTGAGATCAGAATTTAGAAAGAGAAAGTTCTTTCTACTCTTTCATTCGTCTCTGTTTTTGCTCCTAATGTTTGCTCGTTCCTTTCGCCATAAAATAAAAGAATGATTGGCAGGTAGGCAACTTGAAACGGATTTCATTTTGTAGAAAAATGCTACCGGTCGAGAATTATACGATCAAGTGTTTTACACATTAGATTTAGAAGAACGCGATTATTTTGGCTTGCAGTTCATGGATCACTATCATGTGCAGGTATATCGAGCTTGAAATTTGATCCAATGCAGTGCAGTTTAAAAATTTAAATCTGTTTAGTTCAGAGCAGTTCTACAAAAATCTTCCACGAATTCCAAGCAGTAGAAACAACTGTTTCGGGACCGCGATTTCTTGATTACATGGGCTGCGAGTTCTTGCAGTAAGCAAAAGTGATCGGGAAGAAAGCCTATAATGTTTTCTTTTATTTTTTAAGTAAATTCATCTTGTTTATGTGAAAAATGCTTAAGCACTGGTTGGATCCGGTGAAGAGAATCAGTAAACAAGTACCAATCGGCCCAGCCTACACATTTCGATTTCGGGTCAAATTCTATCCTTCGGAACCGAATAACTTGCGCGAGGAATTAACAAGGTGAGATTTAAAATTTCACATCAATCTATGTTTTTAATGTTGGGAAAGTGAAAATGTGACATTGCCGAAGTAGGCAATTGTAAAGCATACTCACTATTTGACGGTGAAATGATTAAACTGATGCAGTAATGAAGCAAATTATCACAGTCCTGATTGTGTGATATGGTGAAACCGATGCAGTTATGAGAAAATGGTCTTCATCACTCTCAAATATTTATAAAATTTTCATTTTGAAGGTACCAGTTCTTCCTACAACTGAAACAGGACATCCAGGCAGGAAGATTAGAATGCCCCAAAGACATAGCTGTTGAACTTGCCGCGTTTGCCCTACAGTGTCTGTATTTCATTTGTTTGTAATTCATTTCTCTAAATTTTATACCAGGAAAAGTTTTATCTTGAATTACCCCAAGTCCAAATATAAGAAAGGCATATCTTGGCAAGTTCCTTTCCAGTTTATAGGTCTGCTGAAGAAACAATCAGCGATCGATTAGACTGTTATGTGAAGCAATTTAATTTGAATTCTCATATTTTGGCATTACAGCGGAACTCGGTGATTACAATTCGGCTGAACATACACCGGCCTTAATCTCGGAATTTCGATTTCATCCCGAACAGAATGAAGAAATGGAAATTGCGATTTTGGAAAAATTCATCACTTGCCGGTATCATCCTTTAGAACGTCATAGACATGAAATGATATGGTACTTGGCTATAACAAACAAATTTTCTTCATTCTGCTCGTAGGATGAATCTATTGTAGAGGACAGTCACCAGCCACCGCTGAGATAGATTATTTGAATAAAGCGAAATGGATCGAATTATACGGTGTTGACATGCATACTGTTGAAGGGAAAGATGGCAACATATACAGGTTTACTTCTTCACTCCTCTCATCCTTTTCAGCCAAATATTCCTCTGCTGCGTAATGACGTAAGTCCTGACGTATCTGGCAAACCTTGCACATCTACATTTCTGTGTTAATATTTCTAATAATTAAGTAAATTAATGACCGAAAAAAACATTGCAGTTTGGGCTTAACACCTACCGGCATGCTTGTATTTGATGGCGCTCAAAAAATTGGTTTGTTTTTGTGGGAAAAAATCCAGAAACTTGACTTCAAGAACCGAAAAATCGCTCTTGTCGTCGAAGAGGATGCTGATCAAGCCGTATGTTGATTGCTCTCCGACTTTCCTTTTCAATTTTTATCTCATTTTCTGGTTCAACAACTAACAGAACAGAGTGGTGAACGCACAACGGAGAGACTCTGGCGAGAGAAGGAAATTGATACCGAAATAACTTTGCCAAGCCTGATTTTTCCAGGCCTTTACCTGTGCTCATCTTGGTTCTGACCATCGCTTTTTCCTCATTTCGTATTGCTTGAATTTTCCACTAATTTTTCTCTTATATTGCAGAGTGGACAAGTACAACTGCATACATTTGTATTCAATCTTTCATCGCACAAAGCCTGCAAACACTTGTGGAAGTGCGCCATTGAACATCACACCTTCTTCCGGCTCAAATACCATAAGCCACGAATTGCTAAAGCCTCACAACTATTCCGGTTGGGTAGCACATTCCGGTACAGGTAAATGCCTTTTCATGTCGTAATTTATTCATGTTAGCGGAAATGGTTATAACTTCATTTACTTCATAATTCTCTTCACTGTCAGCCAACCCTCTGAATTTTGTGATTTCATTCGGATGAAACAGAAAATGTAGTTGTCCTTTCTACTTTCCACTGGAATTTTTCATCAAATGAAGTTTTAAAAAGAGGTCGGACGGAGTACGAGAATGTATACAAAGATGGTGGACGGCTTTCTCGTCGACAATCAGGCACATTCGAGAGACGACCGTCACAACGGTACGGCCCAAGGCAGAGCCTGTTGAACAAAAGAGTACAACTGCGAAATGATTTTAAAAAAGAAGTTAGTGATCATTGTAAAGCTAAATCTGTTCCACGGCAATCTCATCACCGAGTATTAAGATATTACTACCAAGGTTTCCTTATATGATTCCATCAAACAGTAAAATCAAAGCTTATTAGATCTGGAGCACTGAACACTTTCTCCAAGCATTTAAAAAATTTGTTTAGGTTGGTACTTCTGTAGGATTACCAGTACTTGATGGGATTTCTCCTACTGAAGGATCGTGCTGCACTGCTGCAAAGTCAGTTTTTGCCAGGATTCATAAATGATGTGGTGAAATTTTGCCTTCCTTATCAATTTAATTTAATTTAATTTATAGGAGTTCAAATATATAGCAGTTCAATAATCGGCTGAACTGTCCATTAATTTTTGAATTTCTGTAATTTCAAGATTTTGTTTTGTAGCAACGGTAAGCTTGTATTGAGTAGCAATGGTATTGCTAGCAGTGACAATCGAAACACAGTTCCTGGTTCCACCAATTCCTTCATTGTCGACAAGGTCTGCTCTTTTCAGCGAAACATCCATGACAAATATTTTTCGGGATTTTCCCTTTCCAGAAGAAGTAAAAATTCGTCCTATTTATTTTGATCGATAATCAGAAATCCAATTACTTAAACAGAGAAAGAGGTAACACACTTCCTTGACACATACTGCATTTTGCCCAGTCTCAGGTATCGAGAGTGAGCACAACGAACGATGAACAAACTACCGACATCAAAGAGCTCGTTAAGTCGCCGTCTGTTTCCAGAAAGCAATACAGTTCAGCAAAAGGTAAAAATATATGGATGCCTTTGACAGCATAATTCTTCCGTCCTTTGCAAACAGTTCATTGGTTTTAGTAAAGATTATTTTTAAATTTCGAATTCATCCTTAGGTAAGAAAATGAAAGGGAGTCTGATGAGATGAATTCAACTTGCATTAAAATTTGATAAATGTAAGAAAACGATGCATTAATTATTTTCCAGTGCCTACACCTCGATGGTCCGAGTCACCAGTGTCAGCAGTATCTGCGACAGCTACGACTAGTCATGTTGCAGGAAGTAAGAATGTCTCTCAAATAGGTTGTGTTTCTCCACCACGCATCTCACTCCACGACCCGTCAGTCACGCATTGCGTACGCCTTACTTATTTTGAGTATCTTGAATTTATCGTTAATATGCTTACCTCTTTTCGATTTCACATGGAACATCATGTTTCGGGAAAAATTCTTCGGAAACTGTTGTTGTTATTCTATGAGTGAAAACTGAATTTGTTCGCTTTGATAACTGTTTAGTTAATGGGCAAATTTTACTGATGCTGGTCAAGACACCTCGTTCATCCTGCACATTTAAATCTCGCTTGGTGGTGACTCGTTTTACTCCCAATGAAATCGTTTTAAATCTTAAATTCTCTCATGTTTAGAATTTTAGAAATTTAGTAGATATCTGCATTTGAATACCGTAAAAAAATAATCTAACCCCAACTGTTGAGTTTTTGAACTTGAAGAATTTTAAGATTTGAAAAAATTTACCTTGACAGTCGTAGTGAGCCCAAAAAAAAATATTTTGGAAATGAAATTTCAGTCTGCAAGCATTAACAGTGACAAGCTACCACTGTGGGGACATGCTTCATCTACACCAAATGCTACTTCGCCGAATACTCGACAGTCGCTAATCCCAAGAAATTTTTCCGGAAGTAGTCCTGTAACCAAATTTCCCGAATCATCAGTCTCCAGTTTAACTGTTTCATCGTCACTTTGTGAATCTTTACCCAGCAAAACACATACCGAATCGCTGATCGCTTCACCACTTCCTTCTCTGGCCAAAACTCCTTCGAATAAAACTTTCGTAGTTTTACCGGAGAAAAAAGATTTCCAAAATTCCACTGTAATCGACTGGCATAATCCTTCAGCTGTAACGAGCAGTCGTACTTCTTCCATTCAGCATCCATCCGTAACGAATAGTCAAGACGGTGTTTCAACTATTTCCACATCCAACACGTCCACTACTGAATCGTCCTCTTCAAAATTAGTTGCTAGGAGTGATACGTTTACAAGAAGTGACCAAAAATTGTTTGAGCAAACTCAATGCGAAGACAGATCCGGCAAAAGTAATGCGGCAGTTCCTGGTGGTCGTCTGTCGGAATCACAATCACGTATACCGCATTTGCGTGCAACAAAATGCGGTAGTGCAATAAAAAAACCACATGTCTCTTCTGCAATGCAAACCTCAGCAGGTAGCTTGGATGTTGTTGAAGTTGAAGACAAGACATATCGCTCTCGACTACCTGTGAGAAGTAGTTATGCTGATGGCAGCTCAGTGGCAGCTTCTGGTATGCAGGGTTGCAGAACTTCTGTCTGCGATGAGGTATACCTGATTTATTCCGACATTTATGTCTTTTTTACATTTGTTTTCATGTTTCTATGCTCCTTAAAGTGTCCACGTTGTCATTTAGACGTAATTATGACGTTAAATGTCATGTGTGAAGTAGCCATCGGAAACTTGTACAAATGTTATATACACCAAGATTCCTTTGCTCCGAGAGTTACAGTTGACATTTCTAAAGTTATCTCTATTACTTTCCCACGATTCGGAGTCATTTTTGTTTACCTGTGATTGTTAAAATTTTACATGCACTTGGAAATGCAATAGAGAACGGTCGGAAGCTTGTTTCATCTTATCCTTTTCCGGAATGCGTAATTTACTTCCGTTATTTCTGCCTGCTACTCTTATGTTTCGGTTATCCTATACTTCAGTTTTGCTCGTTTTCTTGTAGACTCATTAAGAGTTTCAACGAAAACGTTCTTTCCGGTTTTCCGTAAATTTATTTCGCGTCATAGGGGCACGTGGTAGTGTATCTCTATCGCATTACTGTGTTCCCTGTTTCGCTACCGTAGCTACATTGGCGTAGGTCAATTTCGTTACATTCGTGAAAAAGTTGCTTTTGTAAAATTTAGTGCTATTTTGCAGAAGACATCAGCAAGTCGGATACCCATAATGGCTAACAGTGTGCATCGGTCACAACTGTCCACGCAACTAACTGGTCAACTGTATGTCATTTTCGTCGCAATCATTTCCCTTCTTTAGAAATCGCCACTTTCTTTTCACTGTTTGGTTAATTCCCTTTTCCTTCTGCTCTTTCCAAAATTCTATGAGTTACACTGTTTTCACAGTTACACTGTTTTCAGGACAAAGCCTTTTGAAATAGCAGCTGCGCAAACTCCTACGGTATCGACGAATAGCCGAATAATCACAGATCTATGAATTATTTTCTCCTTCAGCAAAACTATAATTACTCGTAATATCTTAATAAAATCGTAAAATCCTCTCATTTGATTCCGGCTGTTTCAAAAGAAAACACTTGTTGTAGTGCTAACTGAATGCAACTAATTTTCAACTTAATTTCTGAAGGGTCAAAGGGTAAATGTCTGCTAATTTGGAAAGATTGAAGTGATCGACCTCAATTGCAACTAAAAAGATGAAGTAATAGCAAGAAAGTGTCAATTGAATGGTAACCCTGCTACTCTAAAATATTAGTTGAGAAGCAAATGCAGACGACTTGATGAAAATGGACGGAGATTTTTTCGAGCAAAGTTTGTTCATTTTTGTTTTGCAGCCATGCCCACCAGTATCAGATCCCTACTAATGTTTTTGACTTATCTCGGCTACGTCATGTATAAAGCATATCGTGTCACTTCAGCCATCAGAAGTTCCAAACATACGTATCATTCCTTTTATTATCATTCATTGATCCATCGAAATGACACTGTTGAATTTATGGGTCATGCAAGGAAGCGCAATTCTACTTATTTGAATTCCACGAAATCACGAGTCATCGGACAACAAGGGAAAGCTACGAACTTAAGCGACAGATTTCCAGTAAACTGTTGCATTCTCTCGCTTCAATTCTGTTTGAAATCATTTGCATTGCATACCACATATTTTGGCATATATGTATATAAGTTACGATACTTGTCATAAATGGAATGAAATATCATTTGAAATTCCATCCGGAAAGCATCAGATAATGTAAATCCTAAGTAACTAAAAGTTGCAAGATATCCTTGGTGGATGATAAGTTGATTGTCCACGTAAATGTTGATCACCGGTTTGATACTTTTCTCGTTTATGTCATCTAATTAGCGAAGTAACTCTGCGACAGCGAAACAGTTTAGTAGCATGCGACCTGCTGCTCACCAACATCCTTATAGTGTTCAAGTTCTCACACTCTCCAGCCAGAACTTCTCTAGCAACATTATGACTCTCAGGAGCTATGCCGCATCTTTCAATAGCCAATAGGACTTTTAAGAAGAAACCAGCTGGTTTAGTTTTTGGATCTGTGAGTGCTTGAAAACAGAATAGCAGGAAGACAAAGGGAGATTTGTCTGTTATCTAGAGACTGATAATATTAGCAGGTATTGTGATATAATCAGTCTCTGAATCATCAGAGATTTACAACATTATCATTTCCTTCATTTTGGTGAAATATAATCAATCAATCAGTCCTTTGGAAAGGACGGCAAGCATTGCAAATCAGCTGCGTCAATGACAAGAACTATGCTTATCATTCTTCCCAATATGAATGATTCAAATCAGACTATTTGTCCAAAAAATTCCTTCCGTTTTCCCGGCACTAAAAACCTGCTTCTGTCGCGGAAAAAGGTAATATCAATGTTGTTTTGTTGTGTTGTGCTCTGAGTTTGATTGGTCCTCGGTTCGATTTCTGTATTCCTTTCCGCGACCAGGTTAATCACTTTGTCTGTATCGTATTCGCCAGAGCTTCTGTTCTAGCGAGTCCATGTTACCAAGTAGAATATAGGTCAGTGTCAGTTATGTTTTAAATGTACCTCCTATGCCAGATTCTTTCATAGAAGAGATTATGAGTAGAGGTTTTTATTTAGGTTTTATAAATAAAGTATTGCTTTTATCAATTATCGTCGTACTGGTTATGGTTATTATGAAAAGTAGTAGATATAGATTAATTTTAAACTTTTAGTTTTCAAAATTAAAGATAATTTCTATTTTTTTTGGGCTGTTAAAATTTTTGAGTTTTTGTTGTTCTATATTCTTATTTTTTTCTTTTTTATTATTTTGTTTTTGTTTTTAGAAAGTTGTATTAAAAAGTTGTATTATTATATGTTTAGGTATTATTTCTATAAGTTGTTATATTTCCTTAGGAATTCATGTTTGATATTCTTATTTTGTTATTTTAATTTCTTAAGTGGTATCTTTTCTTTATTAACTTATTTTTTTAGTTTATTTATTTCCATTTTTTTGTTTTTTATTTTTTTATTAATTTTTTTTATTATGATTTTATTTCTTTTTTTTGGATTTTAATTTTTTAAGTGCTCATTATGATTTTAGTTATTATTATATTTTTCGATTATTTCTGTATTATTTTTGTTTCTTATAATATTAAGTTTTAATTTTGGTACTGGTTGTTTTATACGTGGTTTTTAATTTTTTGAATATTAAATAGATTTACCTATGTCTGACTACGGTTCAGTTATAAATATATTTTTTGAAATTAGTTTAATTAAAATTTCTAGTTTTGGATTGGAAGATTTTTTCCAATTTTTTTTAAATTCTTTTTTTTTACCTGCTAGTTTTCATCCATTTATTAGGCCATCAGTTCCATTCCGAACTTAAGCGATTTGATGAATGAAGGATCTGTATGAAGCGTGCTCCTGAGCGATTCGTTTTATTTCAGCCAAGTTCATTGCAGCCGCTGTAGTGATTGTGTCCATCCATCTCATTGCTGATCTTCCTCGTCTTCTTGTTCCTTCAGTTCTTCCAATCATGATATCTTTCTCCAATGATTGTTGTCTTCTGATGATATGCCCGAAGTACGCCAGCTGCAGCTTTGTGATTTTGAACTCCAGCGATATTTTAGGCTGAATATCATTCAGTATTGAACTGTTGGTTTTTTTGTCGTACCATCGAACCGATAGAATCCTCCTCCAACACTACATTTAAAAGCGTTTATTTTGCTTCTGTCCTGTTTCCTCCTTGTCCAGCTTTCACAACCATAGGTGACAACAGCGAAGATAAGACTGTTTATAAGCCCGATTTTTGTTTTTCTTCACTTTACTAACTTTCTCCTGACATTGTTATTGCTGGAAAGAATTTTTTGCTGATGATTTTGTGTGAAATTTATTAAATTAAAAGGGGGGAAAAAAACGAAACAAAGCGCCCGGCTGGTAATCTGAAACGTATTATTTCATTTCATAGGATAAGTTACTTAGCAATAAATAACAGGCAAGTTTTAATATTTTTGATGATAGCTGCTTGGACATGAAAACATTAAATGGCGATTCATTCCATGACCAGTTTAATAACCTCTTAATTCCTAACAGTCTTCCTTCTCTTCTTCTTTTCTTTTTCAATTAAAGTTGCATCATTCTTGAGAATCTCGAACAATTAATTAATGAATATTGGTTGATGTTTAGAGATTAGAATTCGTATCGAATTGCGAAAATATCAATGCTATCTCAGTTATTCATATAGGAAATAAGGTAAATTGTCCGCAATTCTCTTTCGTCCAATGCTTTCCTAATGTGTAGTAACTGGGAGAAATTTGGTCGGGTTTAATGAACTTCCAACTCTTTCCCTTTATCCCTTTTTCGTATAAATCATTATATTTCATCGGTTTTTTTCTTTCCTCTTACCTTTCCCCCGTATCTCTCTTTTTCTCTCTCGCAAACCAAAATTTATTCGCAGTAATAGAGGTGCTGTAACTCAGGCAATCCTATAAACTACCATCACTGTCAGTCCCTCCACAACAACAGCAGCAACAACAACAACAACAGCAATTCCGATCGATCATGTTGTATAGAGAGGAGGAGGGAGGCTGACATGCACGATTCATTTGATTTTATACCGTTAGGAGAGTGTTCGCTTCCTTACCTTAGTGTTCTATATCTTCTAACTCAAACTTTTTTATTAATTTTTGTTTGCCTGTCTGTTTCTCTTTATACTCAAACTAATTCCATCATTTCGTTCCTAAATATTTTCATTTCTTTTTTTATCAACCAGAAAAATGGAAATCTCACAGTACTTTTGTATTCATGGTTAACTTCTCTTGTCGACAACAATATTTACCTGGCGTCCATGCAAATTTAAACTGAAGTAATGTGATTCGTCAGTTAGGCACAGTGATACAGGTTGAAAACAGTTGCTGTAAGGAAAGTTTGACGGAATGAGCGAGAAGCACTTTACATCAAATGATATATGATGATGCTGATGATCAGCAATGTTTACAAATCAGCTAAACTTACAACAACTAGTTCATCAATTTCATTTTGCAAAGTACATTTTTGGCAGTTAGGGTGAGAGTGAGAGTGAGAGAGAGAGAGAGAGATGACACATGGATGTGATTTATGAGTTACACTGTCTTAGGTATTAGCAACAAAACAGACCTTCGCCTTTTTTTTTTTTTTTTTTAGGAAATAGAAGAGGAAGGGATATATTGATGTGATAATGTGGTGGTAGGTAGGATGGTAAAGTGTCGTGTTAGCTTCTATTTTTATGCCTTTAATGCTAACTGTGAAGGCATATTATTGATAGCATGGCAGTCTTCATATATAAGGCGGATAAGGATATTTGTATATAGGCCCTAATTAGATGAAGGAATGTAATGTGTGCAAAAACCGATTTTATGTGAGAATTTTGCAAAAAATTTTTTATCGATTAATTTCAACAATGTTTTGTCCTAGGGCAAGAGAGGGAGAGGATGGTATGGATTTTCCTCGCAGTGGAACCTTTTTTTTTCCTCTATTTCTTTTCCGTCTGGTAGTTTTTTTTTTTTAATACTTCACTGTCTGTTTTATTCTGCCCGAAATGGTTGGTTATCTTTTCCCAGTTCTCTTACTTCTCTCACCAGGCGATCAATAACATAGAAGGAATTTCAATAATGTGATGGTGTAAATTTCCAAAACAACAAAATTTTGAGAAACATGATTTTGATGTTGATAATAATTATGATGATGATGACTAGGTATTCCAGACAGCAGACATGGTGTTTAACCAATTACTAAGTGCAAAATTTAATTAAAAAAGTCCTGGGATAAGTTTGAAGTTGGGCCAAAAAAAAAAATTTTTCAATTACATTTTTTTTTTTCAAATTCATAGCTTATTCTCTTTTAAAAAGCTAGAGGAGTAGTGACAGTGTCGAGTGGATGAGGTAGAATATTGCTGAATCAATAAGTGTAACAGAATGGAATCAGAGATTCTCGGAATTATGAAAGAAAGTTTTCCTGAAAATGGAAAAAAGATTGAGGGAAATGGATGAATTGGATGATTAATTGGAAAGCATTGCTAAATAACCATTCCTAATATTTCTTGAACGGAATAAATGTTTAAGGAAAGATTAGATTCCGCATTTTCCAATTCAGAAGCATCTGATGAGTGATGTTAACTTCCGGAAGCATCTGATGAGTGATGCTAACTTCCGGAAGCATCTGATGAGTGATGCTAACTTCCGAAAGCATCTGATGAGTGATGCTAACTTCCGGAATTATCTGATGAGTGATGCTAACTTCCGGAAGCATCTGATGAATTTATGCCAACTTCCGGAAGCATCTGATGAATTTATGCCAACTTCCGGAAGCATCTGATGAATTTATGCAAACTTTCCGAAGTATCTGATGCAAACTTCACATGTAATCATGCATTTCTCTAAGTTTTAATTTACAAAAACCCCAGCAGATGAGTGATGTTAATGGGTAGATTCTCTAAATTTTGAATTTCAACTTTTCGATGAAATTTCCAATCATTCAACTTCTTTCAGTTCAGTACATTTCAGACTTAGATAATTTAACGCCTCAGAGATTGAGTAATTTTCTCAAGACTTACGTGTTTCATTTATTTAATCTCTTTCTCGCTCTCTCTATCTCCGTTTATATTCTTTAGAATAGTTAATTGTTCTTTTCTCGTTTTGTTTTAATGTATTTTTTAGAGACTAAGGCATTAATATGTTGATTTGAAATCTCTCACATTTTCAAGAAGACAAGTTTCTAGGCAGAATACTTCTATAATAACTTTTTCCTTTTTTTCTCTACTGTCTTCTCCGTCTCTCTCTCATACATATTTTGTTTTGATGTGACACGTTGATTTAAATTATTTTTTAATTTATTATGATGAAAACATCAATTTTTGGTGTGTATGCGTATCTGTGTCTATCTCTGTTGTCTCTGTGGTGTGCGTGTGTCTGGTGTTCTGTGTCGTGTTTGATGGTGTGCGTCTGTGTACACAGATGTGTCTTTGCGATGTGTCTGTGTGGGTGTTTGTGTCTGTGTGCGTGTATGTCTATGTGTGTGTGGTGTTTAAAGAGAAGGTAAAGAAGCACTTTCCGTAGCTCAGTCATTCCTTTCCAGTACGATTCATCTGATTTTTTCATTGATAATAAATTATTTAAGTTGGAGCTCTCAAGTTAATCTCAATATATATGATAAGGATTTGGTAGTGTTTATCAGTGGATTGCAAGGATTTGATAACTGATTTATTGATTGATATGTTTGAGTTGTTAAGACTGATTCGGTTCATTTAAACGGTGAAAATTTCCTCTTCTGGAGAAGTAAGTTTTACATATTTCATGTCATTCCAATTTTAGTTTCCGTAATGAATGTTATTTCCCAAGGTCACATTTTTTCCATTGTTTTTTGTTTAGACAAATGAGATGTCAAATTTGAATGATAGATTTTGGGCGGGAAATTTCATGCTAATAATGTATCAATGATTATTATCAATTTATCATGATCAACTTATCCCTATGTAAATGTAAATGATCCGTGCTAAAAATTGGCAAGGATTTCGGATGCAATCAATGATACCTAAATGACTAATTGGCTAATTTGAATGATTCATTTGCCTCCATCTCATAGGATTTTCATTCCACTATGACTCATTTGTAATAGCAAATTTTTTGTTAAACTTTGTTCTTCAGCAAGCAATCATTTTAAAAATTCATCGGTCATTTCCGGCAAAGCAATTCAACTGTTTAGCCGGAATATTTCTTCCGGGATATAATAGAAGTTTTTTTCGGTTTCATAAATGATTCAAATCTTTTTGGAATAATATTTTAGAGCTATCATTAATTATGCAAAGCTTTTTTAACTTAAAGTTTAAGTTATTTTGGTTGAATTGAGATTGAATTCATAAATCGAACTTCTTTTCTCACCCCCTTGCACCCAAATATTCCATTTTAAAAAGAAATTTATACGATAATCTTGTAAATAAATTGTCGCATTATTTCTCATTTTTTCTTTTTACATCGATCGTTTGAAAAAAAATTTTTTCAAATGTATTTTTTTTTTTTGCTTTCAGCTTAAATTATCTTCGCACGTTTATAGCGAAAAAAAACGTGAAGTTATGGCTGATAGATATGAAACAAATTATGTAAGTTATTTCGCCGTAATATTTTTACTTTTTAAAAAAGTAAATTAAAAACAGAAACAAAATGATACCAATCATATCGTACATTTTCGAATTTACTGTAACTAACCCACAGTCCAAAATTAATTCCGAACAGTTTTTTTTTTATCTTTCAAAATTTGATCTCAAAGAGTTGAAGATGGTTCAAATCCGTATGAAATGATTATCAAGGCGATTGAATACTCGTTGCTTTCTGATATTCAATAGTGCAAATGTTAGGCGATTTGAATACTCGTTGCTTTCTGATATTCAATAGTGCAAATGATTGGAAAGGTGTGCAGTGAAAGAGATCGATGATTCATGTGAATCCAAACATTCTTCCTCAAAGTTCCGAAGAACTTTAAGAATTTTGAAGTACAACTTTGTGCATGTGATTTGCCATATTTCTGCTAATTAATTTAATTATTCACAAAGCAACGGATATGCTAGTGCTTAATTGACTGAATTATTGAGATTTCTTGTCGAAATTGTTGAAATCAATCAGAAGTAGAATTATGAATAATTCCGTTTAGCTTCTTTTTCTCTTCAGTTTGATTTTTTAGTCTTCTAGAAGTTTATCCCATTTGGTTCTTGACCCTTCGTGTGATTTTGAATTGATTTTTCCAGACTAGTTTCATTTATCTATTTGAATCTTTGTGATCATTTTATCCATTTTTAAAATTCATTTCAATTTTTCAGCTAAATTAAGTTGTATATGTTTATAAATCATATGATTTTAAATTAATTTTTGTTGATTTTTTTTGTGTGAAATTCGAATTGGTACTTTACAGCCGGTGCCATATCGAAGTAAGCTAACGGAACCATTTGAACCCGGACAAACGCTCCTGGTGAAAGGTAAAACGGCTGAAGATTCCGTCAGGTATTGTCTTTTTTAATTATAAATGGTCGGAACAAATAAATTTTTTGCAATAATCATTAATTTAGCCAATACTAATTATCTTAACCGGTCATTCACCCTAAAATGTATCGGAATTTACACCGGACATTGTGAAATATTTTGAAAATTTCCCAGAAATTATTGATTGAGTGCAAATTTCAAATCAGATAATTTAATTCAATATTTGGGAATCAATCTGGCTTAGGTTTTCTGTTACATTTTTCTTCTTCAATATTAATTTCAAAGATTGTTTGAGTGGACGAGAAAGTTTTTGTACGGAAAGAGTTTTTGTATTTTAAATTTAAAAAAATATGTTTACTGGAAAAATATTAATTTTTTATAGATTTACGATAAATTTGCACAATTCTGCAGCAGATTTTAGTGGTAATGATGTTCCATTGCATTTATCCGTACGATTTGATGAAGGAAAAGTTAGTGGTACTTTGGTGATTTTATATTGATAATATTAGTATTTTGATGATTTTGTATTGATGATATTAGTAGCTTGATTTTATATTCATGATAGCCATGATTATGTCACATTTCACTTCTTTATTTAAAATTAGAGGAATACAGATTGCAAGTTCAGCCCTAATTTTTTATTTCTCAAATTTTAAATGGAGAAATGAAATTTGATATAATCATGGTTATCATCAATATAAAAATCATCAAACTACTGATATCATCAATATAAAATCTTCTGATTTTTCTCTGAACTTTTGATAGTTGAAAGAAAAATTGAGGAATAAGACTGAAAGTGTAGAAGAAAATTGTAGGAATAGAGGTTAAAGTTCAGGGATAACATTTGAAAATATTTGTGGCTTATGGAACGCAGGAAATTAGCAATAGTATTTGAAAAAAAGGGCTGAGCACTGATTTGGTATAATATATTTATGAAAATATGGTATTTAGAAGATAGAAAGTATAGTTTTTAGAGAAGGTATTGTATTTATTTATGAATTATAAGATATTTTGGATCTTTTGAAATTAATGAGATTATTGCTTATGATTCTTTTATGTATTTTTGTAGATTGATTAATCAGATTGTTGCTAATGATTCTTATATTAATGATTTTCAAATGAGTAATTAAGGAATGTAGAAAAGATAAATAGCATGATAATTTGGTTTATTAATTAGATTGTTGTTAATGATTTGTTTTGTTGTTGTTTTTTATAGATTGTGTGCAACACATTCAGTAAAGGTGAATGGGGTAAGGAAGAAAGAAAAAGCAATCCGTACAAGAAAGGTGATGATATCGATATTCGAATTCGTGCGCATGACAGTAAATATACGATTAATGTTGATCAGGTAATTAAGGATTCTAAATGCTATATGAAAGTATTGATGATTTTGTATTGATGATATTAGTAGTTTGATTTTATATTCATGATAGCCATGATTATGTCACATTTCACTTCTTTATTTAAAATTAAAGGAATACAGATTGCAAGTTCAGCCCTAATTTTTTATTTCTCAAATGTAATAACAGGTCTAATAAGACATGACCAGGTATGTTCAACAGTTTTGTAAAAACATGACGACGAATAAAAATTGAATTAAAATTTTTTTTCTTTGAAAAATTCAATTCTTCAAGTTTTTAAATTCATTTAAACACCAATACATACGTATTGATCAATTTTTATCCATCATAACTTATCTTGAAATATGAAAAATAAGGATTTAGAATTTAATGGAAAAAACCGCAAAATGTTCGTGATTTTCAAATAATTAATTATGAAATATGAAAAGGATAAGCAGCATGAAAATTTTAATGTTAGGGATGTATGCGGAAATAATCAACAGGATAAACATGCTTCACGAACTTGAATCAAAGGATTTAATATGCTTTTTGGAAATTTCCGAATTAATCACCGATTAAAATTCAATTCTAATGCTGTGAAAATTCAAAACAATAAGCGGGAGAGGAAAAAGTGACAACTAAGGGAAAAAAGTGATTTATTAAGAAAGAATTGTTAAATTTTTTTTTGTTGCTTTTTAGAAGGAATTGAAAGAATATGAGCATCGTGTCCCATTATCATCGGTGACACATTTATCGATTGATGGTGATGTACTTATTACAAACATCCATTGGGGAGGTAAATATTATGTAAGTAAATTTCTTTCAAATCTTTTTTTTTTTTTTTCCATTTCCTCAATAAATTCTTGTCTGCTAAAGTATTCGAGATTTTTCGTTTTTTTGTTTTTTCCATGAACTACAAAGAATTCGAGAAAAGTACGATTTAAACTTCTTATTTTTTTACAACTTTGGGTTTTTTTTTTCAAATTTATTATTCATTTGGTGTATCCAATCTGATTCCATATAGGTTATTATTTATTTTTAAAAAAGAAAAACTGTGAATACATTAAATGGTTTTTTTTTTTGATTAACTTTTAAGTTCTAATATTAAGCTATTAATTTCAATAATATTAAACTCTCTATGATAAATTTTTTTTAAATTAAATTATAAGTACACAAATTTCAATTAATAAGAATTCATTTTTTTGCGTAAAATTTGTTCCCAAAAAAGGAAATTTTTTTTAATTTATAGCCAGTACCATATGAAAGTGGTTTAAGTGGTAAAGGTTTGGTACCAGGTAAATCGTTACTTATCTTTGCAACACCGGAAAAGAAGGGAAAACGTTTTCATATCAATTTACTCAAGAAAAATGGTGATATTGCACTGCATTTCAATCCTCGATTTGATGAAAAGGTTTGTTGTAAATTTTAGCCAGTCATAGTTTTTTATCAAAATTTCAAAAAATTCAAAAAAAAGTTTAAATTGTAAATTTTTGTAAAGTTGGATATAAACATGAATATTGATGCTAATAACTTAGTTGTAATCATTTCAGATTTTTTTGAAAGGTTTTTATTTTTTTGCAAAGCATGAAACTTTTCTATAAATTTTAAAAAGTTTTCTTTTTTTTGGAAGAAACATTGAAATGAAAGGGTTAAAAAGCGAAGAATTTCAAGTTTTTTTTTGTTAACCCTAATATTTAACAGAAATTTTTCATTGAGAAAAATAAAATTTTTAATTCTAAGAGTATTTGAAGTACTTCATATTTCTCGTAATCTAATCTTTTTCATTTTTTTCTTTAATTTACTAGAAATAAGTAGGATGAAAAAATAATTTTTTTCAGGCAATAGTTCGTAATTCGCTGATCGCGAATGAATGGGGTTGTGAGGAACGTGAAGGTAAAATGGTCTTGGAAAAAGGGATCGGATTTGATCTGGAAATTAAAAATGAGGAATACGCATTCCAGGTTTTAATATAACTAAATATTAAATAAAATATAAATGATTGAATCGTTTGAATTAAATGAATAAGTGTAGAATTAAATATAATTAAATACTGAATAAAATTGAATTGCGGTTACCCATAGCGCAGAGGGTAATCCGCATGTCGAGAGATTGATAAGATACACATACAAGAGTTCAAT
>JABVXS010000782.1:0-23304 GCA_013365335.1 Madathamugadia hiepei | reverse complement strand
CTTCTCCAATGATTGTTGTCTTCTGATGACATGCCCGAAGAACGCCAGCTGCAGCTTTGTGATTTTGGACTCCAGTGATATTGTAGGCTGAATTTCATTCAGTATTGAATTGTTGGTTCTTTTGTCGTACCATCAGACCGATAGAATCCTCCTCCAACACCAATTTTCAAAAGCGTTTATTTTGCTTCTGTCCTGTTTCCTCATTCATCGTTTATCCCCAACTAATAAACTAGTAGCTTTTCGGTTAGATCTGGAACTGGTTTTCTTGACTTATATGAAAAAAATAAACCCCATTTTTATTATCCTGAATATCGAGCTGCACAGTATGTTTCTTCAGGCCAAAATATGTTGAAGATCAAGTTCAGGTCTCAGATGAAAATTTTGATGATATAATAGAACAACAGAAACTTAGGGATTAAAGAGACTTCCTATTTAACATTTCATTCACGGTGTTTGGGCTTTAACCGATGGTGGTTGGGATTTGGTTTTTATAATTGCGCTTTTACATGTCACTTAACGTGTCTTTTATTACGTTCTCTGTACGTATTTGTTTTCTTAATAAAGGTTTAATTACCCCAGTTTGAGGTTCACGCGCACTCAAGTAAAACAGTAACGCAGAGTTCTTTGCACGCACATTCGTTCCTTGATCATCAGACGAAAAAACTCTACCAGATGAAATATTCGTCCCTGAAACCTTACGAGAAAGCTCGACGGTCCGGTTGAACATCCGTAACGCACCAAGGGAAGAAACTTTGGAAATGAAAGCAATAAAAATCGCTATTGTTTTTACAACATATCTATCAAGAAAAAATGTGCATGTGAAAAAAAAAACCCAGCAAAAAGCATTAACAAAACTTATTTACGATGAGGTGCTCTCTGATCATTACATGTTTTACCGATGCGGAAAGGCTTAACCACAATACTGTAAAAACAAAACAAATCTATTTTTTCATTCCAATCAATGCAGCGACTTGGAATAAACATGCTGTAGTCATCTTACGATATGAGGAGTTGCTCTTTGGAAAAATTATTCAAAGTTGAAAAAATGATCTTAATTTCAATAAATGAAAAAATTGTAAATGTGAATTTTGACAAGTAACGCCATTGGTGTGTTGGCAAGAAACTTTCCAAAAATTTGCTTATTCCATGGCAGACTTCAACTTCTAATCCGTAGTTTTGCAGTTTTCAAGTGAGATTCGATATATATTTAACGAATAATAGCTAATTGCTATTCGCTTCAAATCCCAGACATTACTGTAAAACCATGAATTATTTTGCCTTTTTGGAAACTCGACGATATTTTCTGTTTTCTTTCGATTTAAGGAATTCTCTTTTTAAAGGAGTTTATTTATTCGGAGAGTTTATCTGAACAATTTTTAGATCCTTTGAAAACAAAAACGCGATCAGTCGAAAAAAAGCGATTTTTGTATTTGCTATTCCACTTATTTATTTGAGTTACTGAATCAAATTAGCCTCAATTCGGGAAATGTCCGAACAAGTGTTGGTGCTTCTCAAAATAACAAATCCAACTTTACAACAAATCGTTTCTTTCCCAAAAGTTAGTACGTAACTTACATTGCAAATAAAGTTTCACGAGACCCTTGGAAAGTTCTCCTAGATTTTAATGTCCGAAAAAAGAGATGGCTAAAAATTGAAGCAGCGATCAAGAGGAAATTTGCCTTCGGTCTTAGTTGTAGCCAGAACTGAGTACAGAGTTGTTGAAACTAATGACAATGGCAAAGCAGGAAATTTGGAACGTACTGTACGCATAACTGTTGACAAAAAGCTTTAATCCGTTCGATGAGGTTGTCTAACACTTGATTAAAGTAAATATATGTCAGCACACTGAAAAATGGCTACAAATCTCCATTTTTCTAAATTTTATCTTCGTAATCACCGTCATCACGTTCTTCACGCCGCGCCGATTTCTCGCGCATTTCTGAGGTCACACCAGCAAAAAGATAGTCCCAAGTCCAAGACACTTTCTCATCATCCGCTTCTTCTTCTAGACACAAAAATCGTGTTAGAAGTGATAAATCTGCAATAAAACTTTAAATCTCACTCCAAAAAAAAAACATTCCTGCGCGGAAGTTGTCCTCCGCAATGCAAAGAATCAGTGTAATCGGACTTACCAATGTGAAATGTTTTGGAAACGCGATCATTCGTTCACACATATGGAGCAAAAAAGTGAATGATTTTCCTTAAAATTAAATTACCTATATCACCCAAACCAGTTAGTGAAACGTTCTTCTCATATATACAGTCGAGGTGATCCACTGTTGATATCTGATGAACGTTTATGCTCGGAGCATTGGCGACATCATGCAAAACCTAGTGAAAACAACAGACGTATAGAAACAGAGAATACAATGTGAGTCAGGAAATTTTCTTTACCATAATTAGAACAAAATTTTTAGTCCATTTAGTGTGGCCAGAAAAGTATCTTGAAGTAAACACTATCACGGAACGTGATAGAAAAGTATATTAAAGTAAACACTATCACGGAACGTGAAAAATTTGTGACATTAAAATTTTTGCATAAGATTTCTTTAGAATCAATAAGTGTGACTTTGTATTCAGAAATTTGTAACTGTCACATTTCTCATGTCAATAGGTCACTGTAAAACCTCGGCATATTCAAAGCAGTATGATACAGCTTCAAGCATAATTAATCCGTGAGGTCGTGAGCAATTATAAATTTATTCAGTATGCTGTAAGGAATGAAAGACGTTGTAAATTATCGTTGATCAAATTAACAATTGAGGTCAAGATGCCTTAAACAAACATCTCTACATGAAGAGTCAATATTTGATTCAGGGAACGAGTTGTTTTTTAGTCGAAGCACAACTACGACTGTAGGGTATTTTCCAATGTTAAGATTTCTATTCTTATTATTATCTGCAGCGTGCTTTTGTTCCTTTTCCTTATTGTATTAATTGTATCATTGTGTAAGTGTCCTAATCAAATATATTTACATCCTCGACAATCGACAGCTTTTCCATTCAAACTGTTAAAACTGTTCATAACAGACATGAAAAACCAACCCCTTCGAGACAAGGTGCCGCCAGTCTCGGAGTATGAGA
The DNA here is from genome assembly GCA_013365335.1 of Madathamugadia hiepei. Taxonomy (NCBI): domain Eukaryota; kingdom Metazoa; phylum Nematoda; class Chromadorea; order Rhabditida; family Onchocercidae; genus Madathamugadia; species Madathamugadia hiepei. The sequence continues at coordinate 20,221 of JABVXS010000782.1, read as the reverse complement.
ATATTCTGAAATAACAATTGGATTATCGTTCAAAATAACAGAAGGCCTTTACTAATATGAGATCATTCTGCCTAAATTTACTTTGCGTATAATTTGAACTGGAAGAATATTGCGGCCTAGCTATCATCGATAGCAAAAAACCTCACAAAATTAAAAAAAAAAGTATCTTCAATAAAACTCAAAGACTGACCATTTTTGCAAATCGAAATTTCGGGTTCAAAAATGTCTGTTTCCGTCTTGTTTTCATTTTTCGACTCAAGTTTGGAATTAGAACGAGAACTTGGCCTCCGAAATAACACTAAAAACCATGTCGATAATAACTTGACAGGAAAAGAATTATAAAATTACATTAACCCAAACCAAATGAAAAATCCAGTGAAATGGAAAAATATACTTAAATTAGAAATGAAATACCAACAGTAGAGCGACGAGACGAAAATTGTTCCCAGAACTACACAATGCAAGTTAACAATTAAAACGCTTTCAGATACAGCTGCGTGAAATAGCTTATTAAGGACGGGTTTTTGGAGAAAAATAAAATCGGCTGAAGGACAGTACCTGTTAGAGGGCGTTTGATAGTGTCCTTCAGGTTATGACTCGATTCCTTGTGAAAAAGACTTTTGATAGCAGTAGTAGGTGTGTCTTTGAAGATGCTTCCCAATGAGGCTTTTTTAGAACCGCTATTTTCCCGTTCCTTCACACGCACGTTTAGAGTTATACTCGAATCTGAAAACAATTTTATATTCAAACTGACGATACGAAATTTCGGTAAGAACAAGAATTCAATTCCTTTTCTTCCATACTTCCCGCTGGCAACAGCGCGTGATTATCCACAAAACAAAACTTCTTATGAAAAAAATCTGTACAACAACACTGGTTCTTAGAACCTAAAACATGAACGAAAATATACCTAAAACTAAAAAATGAAACAAACATGTATGCACAACGGCATTAACCAAAATACACGTCTCCCAGAAATTTCACTGAAATAAATGGATAAATGCTGGAAGATTCCATGGATTTATAACACAACTACAGTGGGCACTCCTACATTACCCGTGGGATTGTTTATATCGCCATTACGGTCACCAGGCAATGTAACCAGCCGATCACTGAAGCGTCCTCGTCGAGTTCGCGGCTTGCTGTCTATACCGATGTTAACATCCATAGGTCATCATCTTACCTCTTCATTTCCAATCCCTATAAAAAAATAACGGAATAAATACACTCCATAACAATAAAATCACTTCTTAACGAATGACGGCAAAACAGACAACAAACAGTTAAATGAAATAGATTTCACAAGATAAATGTTGCAAGTTATGAACTAAAAATTGCATATGAAGTCAAATGGTAAAAACTAAGATAGAATTAAGTAAAAAAAGAATTTCCCGGACATAAGACACGCGACCGACACTCCCTAGCAACGTGGCAACTGATCAGTTGCTTTATCATGCTTTAAGATTGGAAGAGAATAGGAAACATCAGAACAGCTCGGGAATCGTCATAACAATTCGCTGTAATCATCGCACACCACCCAGTCTAACGGCAACAGGGAATGGGGATGTTACGATTTGCAAGGACGAAACATCTAATTGCACAGGAAACCTATTGCTATTCATGAGGCCGCAATACTTGCTTGATGAGCAGTCAGATTGTAAGTATGCGAGGATTCGGTACAGGAAAGAGTGCAGAGAGGCAGAGGCGAGGTGGGAAGAAGTATATAAAGGGTAGGCAGCAGCTGTCGTGGCAGAGTGAGGAAGAAGTCCTGGAGTGGACGGTTCGCTCTGATGGGGGGTGGCGGGTAAGTGGTGTGAGTGGGGTGAGGTGATGCCAGTCTGTGTGCCGTGCGGTGCAGTATTGGTTGTTCTTTTCCGTAGTGCACTGCGCGGTACAGCATTGCAGTTCCGCTCCGTCGCGCTCCAGGTTGGTCCCGGGACCGTAAACGAAGTGGGGCATGTGTTGAAAATATCGACCCGCAGTTATAATTTGCAATGGTCTTTAGCTCGGAATAGGTGAGGTGGTAGCGATGCATGCGCGCATTGCATACTCATCTGTGTCTTGCTGTTTATTTACCTAGAAAACAGCAAGAAGCAACAAAAGCAGCAGTCTTATCAGCAGCAACAAAAAAATTGAACAGTAACGCGACGACTGTACCCGCAGCAACAAAGCGCTGCATGCAGCAGCAGCACGGAGCGGTGGCATCCAGCAGCGGCTTATCAACAGCGATACCAGCAGTTGAACACACAACAGTCGTTGATCGCCTCAAGCTTCAGCTTCTTCAGGCCTATGACAATGTAAGCATTGTTTAATGCTGTCCGTCCGCCCGACCGTTCAGCCTTGCGTCAGCAAAGTAGATGTTACATGCAGCGCAGTAATTCGCATGCTACCGGCATCGTTAGTAGTTCATTCGGTATATAAGGCTAGTGGCTGAGTAACTCTTTACTCTGTCCGGAATGTCTAAAAGGGGGGTTTACTACTTTCAACACTAGCAAACATAAAAAGTGACGGAAAAGGATGAAAGATGACATGAAACTACTTGCAGGGTAACACAGAGCAGGCCACAGATGTGATCATCAAATTGGAGAAGTCCAATTTGACGAAGGAATTACTCGAGGTGAGGATGTCAGTAACTTTCACCGAAAATTGAGAAGTGAGGATGAGCGGGGATACGTCGTAGAGAGTGAGCAGATGAAAAGGGCTTCCTGCACGCTACTCAGCTTCCAGTGACCACCCGAATCCTTAAATCAGTTTATCGAAAGACTCGAGCACTCCGGCAGCCTACCCAACTAACCCAACCCTCTTTCCGCTGCATGCACGCGCTGGACTGAATCTCGCTTTGCTAGTCAACACACGAGTGAGAATGTGTGTTAGCTTGTTCTGTGCGGACATTTGTACTCTCTCTCTCTCTCTTCCTCTCTTTCCTTCTCTCTCCACTCTGTCTAATCTCTGTTCTCTCGGAGAGCGATCGATGGTATAACCCAATGGCTAGACTCGCAGTAGTTGCTGAAAAGGGCTCTTATCTCGTGGTCATGCGTTTGCAGGTAGTGGTGACTGTTTGTTTTTTAGATCATTTGTGAGAAAAGGCAGGAAATAGAAAGGAAAATATGAAATAGGAGACAGGGTTTGTGATTTGTAGCAGTCGGGAAAAACCGGCGGAACTGAGAATATGAGAGCGAGTAGTTCCATGCGAGTTTGGGAAGTTCATCTGGATCACTTTTGCTCATTCTGAACGATCAATAATACTGATCGATTATTGGGGATGATCAGTATCGAAAACGGGCAGGGCGTTCCTGCTGGAAGAGTATGTTATCGATTCCATGAACAACTCCTTTCTGTTAAGGTAGTTATCCATGAAGGAATAGCTAAGAAGTTTTTGCGCTTCACATGGTTGCAGTTTAGCAGAAACTTTTTCAATTTTTGTTATGTATTTTTTTCTCGAAGCGCTTTTTTGTTTACCAATTATGACAGCGGATCTGAGGAAACCTTATGTCACCATAAATCAAGCTTTTCTTTGAATTTTGATATGAAGAGGAAAAAATAAAGCAAAAGCACTTCCGCACTAGAACACAGCATTCAAATAAAGCTCGCTTTGGAAGTGCAAAATTTGGTGCTAAAAGAGTAGAAAAACATGTGTGACTGCAGAGATCCATATTGATTCAAATGATTGTCATGCATTGGCTTTGGTCCTCTCATTCTTACCTTCTCTTTTTCGTTTGGAACGCCAGAAGGCGATTGATTAACTTGCGAGAATTTTGATCCGGGATATTGTCGCATACTGATTACATTCACATTTGTATGGGCAATAAATATCCAGCTTCCACGTGGTTTTTGTCATTAAGCAAAAGGTGACAGCTGTGTTCTTAGTGTAATTGGATTAACTGCTTTGGCTGAAACTAGCGTGTCGGGGATAGTTGACGACATTACGTCACTTTTGTTTAATCCAGGTAATTATGGCACTGTGACTCGGTTTTCACATTTTTTATGTCAGTAATCATTAGGAGCTCAATCGCTGTTTGTATTGAAACTTGTTTAGGTTTCACTCACCGTGTAAAGGATTTAGAATGAGTGGTAAAATACCATCAGGTGGAATCATTAAAGTTTTCTAAACAGACTTCTATTCATGCTGATCGAACTTTCTATGGTCATACACCAAGTTGTTGTGTAAAATAAAAAAAAAAACAATGAACAAATTGGTGGAAAACTTGAAGCATTCTATGTGGCACAAAGAAGTCATGCATTTGTTGTTAACATTGGTCCCACGCACAGTCACAAAAATGAAATTGAGGATTCTTCTGTTGAAGCTAATTCTAATTAAATGAGAAATGCATCGAATTGTTTGCTTGTTTATGAGCATTCTAAAGGATAGTGCAATTACGTGAGAAAATAAGGATGGAGTGGTGAAATCACTGGAAAAGGTAATTGGGTGTCGTTATCTCTAGAACAGTAATTTGAATTGCTACTTGATTTGCAGATGACAAGGATTGGTGCTGTAGTGAATAATATCAGGAAAAAGGTAGCTCAGTCAGCACCTGAACTGTCGAAACGATGTCGAACCTTGATCAAATGTTGGCAGAAATTGGTTGAACCGAGGCCTACATCCAGTGATTCTTCCTCTGCCAATGGTACCCCCAGCTACGCTTCTCCCGCAGTCAAAAAAGGTGTTGCGCCTGGTACACCTGCAAGAGGTCCGCGAGTTGTTTGCTGTGCAAGCTCATGCCTTACACCTGCAGGGACTTCTCGTTTGACACCTTTGAACAGTTCAGTTTTCACATCATGTGGAACTTCTGGTTTGGTTATCTTTCCTTTTTTTCAGTTACTGTAATAAGGAAATATCAAAAAATTGCAAATGATGACAGCCTCAGCCTTGCAGGTTCACCGAGTACTGCAGCTTCCCCAACAGTTTCAAATGGACGGGCAGTTGCTTTTAATCAAAGATCCGGACATGAAGCTCCAGCGAATACTGTGGAATCTTTGACTGTCCAAGGATCACATGCAGTTGGTGCTGATCTTGCATTAAAGGTGGTCGAAAGTTCACTGTCATCAGGTGGAGAAATAGTTCAAAATGGAAAAAGAAAAAGCAAAAGTATTCCAGCCTCCGACATGGGTAAATTTATTAGTGCTGTTTTTCTGTGCTGAATGTTAAGGATATGCACTATATTTTAAGCTTGTGCAAAAATGCTTGCAGTTATATAGCTTGTTATACGTTGAAGGTATTACAAACGGGTTGAGTGATGCGAAACGTATGCGCTGTAGTTCTGTTTTGGTTTCTCCGACAACACCACATCAGTCGTTGCTGGCTGCCCAACGTGCTGATGTGAAGTCCACGAGTGAATTAGTTGCGCAGTTAACGGAGAATTTACCAGGGTACTTGGCGATAAACATATCACAAAATCACGATTCCACTGGGAGTGAGTCTGGTGATATCGAGAGACTGGCCAATGTGGTATGCAAACGCTACAGAAGTACTTCATGCTTTAGTCAGGCCATTTGCTAAATGTTGAGTTGTAGTGCAGTACAAAAAAACTTTGACCCTATCCAAACTTCTATGTAGTAGTCTTTGTGGTGTATTTAATGCTCTGTTATCCATCGCCGCTCAGGTATTCATTTTTAAGAATTGGATGCGTTGCTATGAATGTTTTTTGCTGTATGCAAGTGAAATTCATGTGAAGATCATTTCAATTGCAGGACACGGGTCAATTATCTCGAACCCCCATTTTCGTTACTTTTCAAACTCAAGCTTCCAAAAAGAAGGAAAAGCATGGTCGTTCTAAAAAAGATAAAGGGGAATGGGTCAAAAACCAGTCTGACGCGAGCGAAGTGATAGGAGTGGGAAGTGAAGTGCAAGTTTTGTTTCAGTATAGTTTTTGCTATTTTTTCGTCATTTTTATTTGGGAACCTATAAACGCGAGTAATTTCTAATGTTTTATTTCCAGAAGTTCTACAGTAGAAAATGCAGGACTGGTACCAATGTTCAGTACGTCAAATAGCAATATTTCTACTATCAAAACGGTGTTTCCGACTCGTAATGGGAAATACGATTGGTATGCAATGCTTCCAAGTTTAGAAACGTTGCGCAATCGTGAGCATTTTCGTTCCAAACCATCCAGCAGTCAGCGAAAGTCGTATGTCATGAATGTACTAGACAGGGAGGTAATTTTTTTCTTTTAAAAGTGAGCTCACGTGCTATTGAGTAAAACATACTTTTATAAATGACCCGTGCTCACGTGACAGATCCAAATATCATGTAGCCTTTTCAGGTTTTGGCACTGCCATATATTGATGTTGGCTTGCCGGATTTTTTGGAGTACCACTATCCAAAGCCTGAAAGGTTTTATGCGGAAGAGAATTTCATGTATGGTGCTCCACGACCAAGTTGATTTTTTGTTTAAGTATCCGGATCAATTAAGCAAAAGCAGTGCTGTTTTCTATATCGTGAATTCAGTCACTAATGTCTTTTGTTGCAGTTCCCATTTCATGTTGTTCTTGACTGTGTAGGTATTTTTCCTCACCAAGTAATTGATCTCATATTTCAAGTTCAATCATTCATAGCTTCAGGGTTCATTTCATCTCTGGTTTTCCGTTGGTCATTGCTAATTAGATCCAGAAAAGGTACTCTGTTTCTATGATTTCCGTGGGCGCGTTAGCGAATTTTTTAATTATGGTTTGACACCTTAAAAAACAACGATTGTTTTCAGTGATAAATATAGAGTATCTACTTTTTCTTTTTAGGACTTGCCAAGATGTGTTGTTAGGGAATTAATAATTTTTTTGGGTTAAGAAAATGAGATCTGAATACTGCAATGAAGAAGTCGAGAAAAGTTTTGTCTGTTCTTTTGAAAGATGAAGGTTTGACAGTTTCTCTCTCTAGAAGGAGAAGCAAAGCTAGGATTCCTTTCATTGTTTTGTTTTTGTTATGAATAGTCTCGCTCAATTTATCCCAATATTGAAAGAAATTATAAATGGAAGTAGTGGACGCGAGCCAGAAGTTAGCGTGATTACTCATTCCATACAAGCATGTATACAAAATGTTGATATGTTAGGATGCATTCAACAATTCAATTCTGATATCTTTTTTCCTCATTTTTTGCCGTTCACAGGTATAGAAGTGCCTTATTTGGATATATTAAAAGTGTAAATTGGGCTTTTCCAATGTTTTGTTTTTTCACAGTTCATTCCTAATTTAAATTCATTGATTTCCTCCATTTAAAACAATGTTACATTGTGCTTGACTTGCGTCCACGAACAGCTATGGTCTTTGTATCCTAAATCTGTGAGCTTTTCGTATGTTTTATCATAAAAGTAATCGTTTTTCCCTCCATTCCTGTTTTTTTTTCTAAATAATTCATAGTTCAGGAATATTTTGCTAGGTTGAAGGGGAAATGGGTTTCCCATTGCATTAGTCTACCTCAAAAGCTGTATTTAGGAAATTGTTCGCGTTATACACGGGTTTAGCAGGTTCGGTATTGAAGTCTTGATTTTTATTCATTTTTGTCCATTTTATTTGCTTGGCTTTATCAATAAGGAAAAGTCCGTAATTGGGAATATTTTAAGCACGTAGTTTTGCTCTGTTTGAAATTCATCTGGAACGTTGCAGAATAATTCATTGCTTTTGCTATCCTGAGCGCGCTTTGTTCTTTATCTCATAATGTTGATCGTTTCTTCGGTATTCTAATTTTGCTCATTTTTTGAAGCTGTTATGTAATATAAGAGTGTTAACTAACATATTCAGTTAATTTGGTTGTGCTGAGAAGAAGAAAGGTCAAGTAAAAGTAAATTCTTGAATATATGACTTACCGTTTTCCCGTTGTCATTCACATGGTATTGGAAATGTAGTATGAAGATGAACTAATTGTTCTGAAGACTCTAGATAGGGTTTTATGGTGACCCGCAGATGTAGAGATTTCGCGTTAACCTCAAATACAAAGTTGTCAAGGATGTTACAACGTTTTGATGGAAACAGTATGAGTTCGGATTATTCAGCAATGCTTTGGAGTGGACATTAAATGGATTCGATAGGTCTTATACTCTTGTACATTGTATTTAGACGGTGAAAGCGGGTGGGGTAGGCCGACAAAGTCTAAAAATGTGTTGGAAGCATCGACGTTGTGTTTGATGTTACTATCATATAACAACCGTCGCTTTGGTTTCTTTCAAATCTTGAGTGTTTAATGGAACGACAGTATTTACGGCCTAATGAACGTTATCCAGTCCCACTGGATGAAAATTTCTGGGTGAATATTGTGTGTGCCAAAAGCGTAGGACAGAGTGCTTCGGTTGCGCATGAGATGGATCAGATGTATGCATCGAATGTTGTCGCTGAAGTCGAGAAAGCTGTCCAAGAAAACAAAGAAAATATCGACAATGTCGTAATGAAAGAGGTATGCTTTGAAAATCTTCCGAATTGGTGGTGTGTTGATCTATGAAGTAGGTAATGCCGTTACATTGCTCTGGAAATTATGTCTTCTTGAAGACAGTGTCCTTAAGATGCACGTTTTTAGAGAGGCTCTATCACATTTATGTTTGTGACATACGTTTGGATCGAAAATTATGTGAACGTGGTTTTCAGTTTAAAAGAAATATTGAACATATTTTTGACGGTCAGGCAGAGCTAACTCTTTCTTATCATGCTATATACTTCGGTATTGCAGGTAGCGCCCTCAGCGGTAAATGTTGTGGGAATTCAGTACGAAAATTTAATAAGTTTGAGTTTCGATCACGATGAATTAATAAGGCAGGAAGAAAATAGACGAAGACGAATGCGTGAAAGGATCGTCAATGCTGCACTTAGAAAAGAACGATGATGTAGAAAATATGTTGTAAACTTTCGTTTTCCAGTTACTTGTAAATAAAGCTGAACGGAGTGGACATCAAGCGTAGTCACATGGTTTTTCAATTTAAGGAAATGTTGGACAGTTAGGATTAACCAATTTGAATAAGTATATTGATGTGATCTTCTGGAGGTGGTGTTTAATACATATGATAGAGGAATGGTGAGACGAAAGAGAGTCAAGTGGAAATGAAGAGTCCTACATTTTAACCTTTTATTTTTGAAGAAATGAAAACGCAAAAGATTTTTAAAGTTTCGATTTTTGCTCGTGAAATTGCATCATTTTTTTTTGTTTTCTTTTGGAATAAAGCGATGTGAAGTTTGAATCACAGTGAAACACGGGGATGTTCCAAAACATATCTAGAAAACATAATTTTGTCGTAACCTGTTTTGCAAGTCTCTTTTCCATAATACAGCGGTTTGTTTGGCTTAGTGGTTTTTTTTCGCACCTTTTTGAAATGCATTCACAAATTTAGATATATATATATTTCATAAGGTTTCAATAGTGTCTTCATTGTTGGTTAGAAAAAAAGACGATGGGTAGTCTGTCGATTGTAGATTGATGAGTTCACAACCAGGTGGTATATTCGGTCATCAGCATGAGCCAGAACGTCTTATCGGTGCCATTTCTCATATCGAAAATAAAGCGCTGGATGTGAAAACAAACATCGAGCAACTCCTGTTTATGCTTGATTTGCAGAAGGAAGTAGAATGGTATGTGAGGTATTTGTATGAAGACATTTTTCCTCAGGCTAACGTTAGGCTTATCCAGGAAGAATTCAGGTATACATTCGCTCTATGCAGTGCTGTACCTTGGGGATGTTAGACTCAGGACTGTTGTACTACGGAGATATAGGCAGTATGGATATATGTTGTAAAACGCGGTCTGGTAACATTTTAAAAACTGATTTTTTTTAGGAATTTTTAGGGTTCGTATGTAAATAAGTTTAAATGTTGTGTTGGAAATGAATTCAGAAATTAAAAGTTTTTCGAAATTGATATTTTGTACATTTAAGGCCTGATATGTTGGACAAATTTTCATCGCTTGCCAGTTCTATGACTCAATTACAATTTATTTTAAAGAAATCAGCATTACCCTCTGGATTCGAAGATTTTGGTTTTTTTTTGAGAACTCATGTGCTGGTACCTCATTGCATTTCCAATGATGTAGATGCTACTCTCCAGGTACGTTTCCTTTCAGTTGCGGAATTAAATAAAGACTAAAAGTGCTTCACTTTCAGTGCTCAAGTGACTTTTATACCTTACTCTGCGACTAAGATGAGGTGTAGACTGGGTCGTTGGGTAAAGCTCGAAACTTTAATTAATATCTGGAAACCAGCCTTTCCTGTGAAGAAAAAACACAAGAACATACTTGCCATATAAATTTCTTTTTGAAATGATTATCCTTCATAACTCCTTTTTTGACAGCAAGCCACCGCAAGTCGTATACAGTGCTGGAATCATGATGTTTGTCCAGATTATTTACGTACAAAATTAACTCCTGAAGTGGAAGTCGATGAATCTCACATTGACAATGAGAAGAACACGCGAACATTTGATCAGGTAATCTTTATCGAATTGAATCTTGTCTGCCAAATTTTAAATATGGCAAATAGACAAATTTTTTGCCGCATGTGACTTACGCTTGACAAATAAGCCGTGTAATGCATGTTTTTACATATAATAATACAATTCCTAAGCTATGTTTTTCAAACTACGAATTTTTAGAAGCTTAATTAATTCAAGGGAGCCACTGCGAATATTCATTAAATTCCTGAAATATAGTTCGATGTTTTGCTTACTAACGAGTTGTTAAATTTAATAATTAATTAAAACTTCAGGATTGGTACTTCTTATTAGGATGATAATTAACGAAGTTTTTTCCAGGTAAATAAACAAATACTGGCAATGAACAAACATATAGAGACGTTGCTGGCGTCGATGGTTGAAAATGCCCGTAGTCAGGCAGAAATACAGCAAGATGTATCAACTTACAGCAGTCAGGATACTCAAAAGTTGGTGAGAGCTGTTGTGAATGGAGAAGGACTCCGTCCATCCAAAACCTTGGCACCAAGCGAAGGTTTCACAGGAAGCTCTACCAGTGGATCCCATGGAGTTATTCGACCATCAGGAACAACTGCACCTCCCCAACAAAGGCGATAATTTTAATTCTGATTTATCCATTTCTAAAACTACAGGTTCAACCTATCGAAACATTAAATAACAATCAATTGTTGCATCTTTTTGCATTTTTCAAAGTATAACATAATTTTTTTGATTTATTAAATTTTCCGTGTACTGCAAAATCACAAAGTTTCGAAGTTGATTCCATTTTCCTTTTGTCCATATACAAGATTTTGTCAAGTGTACACATTAAATAAGGTGTTCTACTCATAATTGGTACTATGCAGAATGATTGGCGAATCCTTCAGTATTTTCCTTCATGTTTGCAATGATGATTAAAATATATTGCCTTGAAAGAAATTCAAACAGAGAAACAACGAGGAAAAAATGATATTATCAATGTAAATCTGGATGGTTTTAATCAGTAGCGCAACATCAACAGAACATATTACAATAATTACGAGTTAAGAATAGCACAAAATATTCGGCAGGGAACTGGTCCACTCGTTTTGAAAAGTTTCTCGAAATACGGACGCTTATTGTCTTTTTTAAAAAACCGGATCTTATCCAAATTTCAAAAACGAATTTTCTCGCTCCACTACACAAACCGCAGAATATAATATAATCACGCCTATGTACATAAACGGGCGAGATTGTAAATCACATATTATTCTGTTACAAATCATGAGTATGCGAGATTTTCAAATCTTTTATATAAGGTCGAAAACTGCATTATGTAGTCCCATCACTTTGCACTAATATGAATGCTAACATAACAAGTTCAACTACATTTGTGCTGAAACAGTCCTCTAGAGTATGATTTTAACTGCAGCGGTTCGATCAATTTACTCCCACTCTGTAGTGCCTGGTGGTTTTGGTGTGAGGTCGATCATGATACGCGATGTTAATGGTACGCGCTCCGTAATGCGGCGTACTATTTCCAATATATTCTGGAATATGTGATTAATAATTGAAATAAAATTTAAATTACTTAACACGCTGCATTTAATTACGTCTACATATCAATCTAAGTTGAATCTGCAAATGTATTACTGCACTGAAATGTGAATCATCTATTTGAGCAACATCATTGTTTCAATATTCCACGAGAAACTTCAAAGTTACAGTAAGATACGAGTTACACCAAGTATTACAGTGATGATACCTTTTCGGGGATATCTCTTCCCGGTAAAGCAGCAACACCTGTCATAAAATCGTTTGTGATAAAAGGACGAAGAATGAAAGATCGTAAAGTTGATGTCCTACGTTCTAAAGGATCTCTGTCGAAATGGACGGGAATCATCACCACCGGCATCTAAAATTATGACTTGCAGAAATGTCCACCTGCTAAGCGCAAAACATGCTTCACAGCATCCAAAAAGAAAATGAAAAGAAAACCTGTTGCACTTTTTGTAAGCAAACTTCCAGAGCAGGACCCCGCTTACCATTCTCGTCCAATCCACAAAGGACATCAAAAGCTATTCTGTCTGCCCACTTTAATTGATCTACTGTGAAACCGTTCAAATATGTGCGTGTAACATCGTTCACCGGATATTCAACCGCATCTCCGAAAACATAAACTACTCTGCAAAACGTCAACAAGCCATAGCGGGCAGTGTTAATAAGAGCCTAGTAACAACAACAATTGTAAATACGACACCTCTCATAACGAATAACCAAATTTGAAGAGTAATAATGACCGGTTTATATTATGTAGCAAGCGAGGTATAACACGAGCCAATCGTTCCAATAGCTTCCACGGTATAGGCCTTTCGTTTGTGGATAATGCGGCCGCATATGCATAAGATCGTCCATCACCTAAAATACTTTACATATGCAAAAAAACTTGTAATGTACATTTTTATAGCGCTAATTTCTTGTATTTCTTTAAAACGCCAACACTAAAATAAGAGTGATAATGAAAATGAGAAATTAAAAAACAGATCTTTTAATTTGATTATTACAAATAAAAATGTATCAAATTTTCATCTCCTATAGCATAAAATGTTAAATGAACGAAAAGCACTACAAATAGACCTTGCACTCCAACTGACTGCACTGGTAAAAGAGTCGTTGCAATTTCAAAATCATGGTCAGTGATAGCTTTTAAGTCAGCTTCTGACAAATGTTGAGCTATTGTGCTGAATTCTTCGTACTGAAATCATCACAACTGTATAAATGTAGTTCCTAATTACAAGGTCCATTACCATATGTACAAGAGAAGTATTTTTATTATGAATTATTCATCGTATTTTTTCATTTATTATGAATTATTCATCAAACTTACATTCCTATCACAAAGCGAGAGATTTGCAATCAAATGCAAATGATGCTGAGTGGTAACAAAAAGATCCATGTCAGTAATTGCTGGACGTTCAGCACAGACGATCCGAACAGCTAATCCGGGACCTGAAACAAATTACACTCTATAAGGCCGTTTCAATATTGCTTCCGTTATGCAACTTTTACAATCTCATACGAATTTCTGATAGGTAATCAGGTATGCGCCATATCTTGTTAATGACCACAGCAGTAAAAACATCATGGCAACAACCACGACGTGTTTTTTATTTTATTAACCCTGAAATTTTATTAACATCTGACGATACAATTGCGAATTTGTTTACACTTTCCGTCCCATTCTTTACAAAAAAGATAGACAACTCGAATAATCTTACTACAACTGTAAAAATTAAAAACAACCTGGAAAGGGATGACGATAAACAATATGTTCCGGTAAGCCGAGGGATATCCCCAATTCACGAATTTCATCCTTATGGAAATCTTTCAGTGGCTCCAAAACTTTGCCCTGGAAGCAAATCAATATATATTCACTTTTAGTAATTCTCGTTTAAACGAAATATTTGTTAATTCAATTTTCACGTTAGCAGGCGTCTAAAAAGTAATAAGTAAAAATGTATTTACCAAATTCCTCAATTCGCGAACAAGAGCACTATCATTGTGATGAGTTTTGATAACATCTGCTTTCGAACTAGCCAAGTGTGATGCGCTTTCAATCAAATCTGGTCTAAGTGTACCTTGTGCCAAAAATATATCCTTATCCAGCTTCAACTAAAATGGATTAATAAAACGTCTGAATTCGATAAATCTATTACTTTCTAATTCTAAGTAGTTTTGAAAGAATTACTAACATCATCCATTATTTTGTCCTTGACTCGCATGAATGTATCACCGATTATTTTACGTTTTATCTCGGGCTCAACGGTCCTCATCAGTGGTGCTGAAAGTTCGTTTCCAACTGGTATTCGGCCATTCAAGAAAGCGTAAAAAGCATTAAACCCTAAAAGTACATTACCCTTTAATCATGCTGAATAAAATCCCGGTTGAAAGATGTTTCAATCATTGTCGAATCGTTCGTTTCCCAAGTCACACAATTTTACATTCTCCTCAGTTTCTCCAAGAAACACTCACGAAAATCATTTTAAACCTACTTTATTTATTCACTCTAGTTCTTGCTAGATAAAAAGCGAGCATAGTCGGCATAACTGCGTAAACTTTCCACGTTTAATGTTAGAATTAGAAAAGGAAAACAAAAATGATGGAAACGTGCTAAAACTCTACACATGAACATTTGTGAGAACGTTAACAAATTTACCAACACAAATAAGAAAAAAAAAAACTAAAACAAGAAATAAGGAATACTTTGCACTTTCAAATTTAACTTGTTCAACGACTCCACAACCCGATCACTTTCATTGAAACGCATAAAACCGTTATCGATATGTACAGCAATCACTCGACCACTTCCTAAAGCTTTGTGAAGAAGAGCAGCACATACCGTTGAGTCCACTCCACCCGACACCAACACCTAAACATATTGTCTACTACAATCAATAAAATTCAGCCATAAATATTTTGAATGTAAAACCTCCTCATATAAAATCTTGCAGAAAGTGATTTCCCGAAGACCCAAAGCACCTAACATCTAAATATTTAAACAGTACAGAAGGACCAACCAACACTTTTTTATCCAATGCAGTAGAGCGAATTTCCTGCATACATTTCTGTTCACGATTATCAATTGTGTAACCGCCAACAACACCAGCAATGTCAAAAAAAAAATTATGCAAAATTTCCTTTCCGCACAAAGATAAATCCACTTCAGGATGAAATTGCACCCCGTA
This sequence comes from Madathamugadia hiepei, assembly GCA_013365335.1. Lineage (NCBI taxonomy): Eukaryota > Metazoa > Nematoda > Chromadorea > Rhabditida > Onchocercidae > Madathamugadia > Madathamugadia hiepei. The sequence goes on along the minus strand of JABVXS010000782.1, from coordinate 5,122 downwards.
TAACTTTCGCGTTTCATCAGCAATTGCTAAAAATATATTGTAAAGAAATGACTGAAAGCTATATGATGTTCACAACAAACAGACATTGGATTCATATATCGGAAAGGACTGTGCTGAAGTAGAGAAAAACGTTACCCACATACCGAACATTGAAAAGTATGAAGGAAGCTAAACTAACCTGCGACAAAATTTGGACTCCTACCCACAACTTTAAAACCACTAGCTACAGTTCCTTCAATGACACTATCGCCATGGGTTAGCAATACCTTCTGCCGGGTTGTAAGTCCTTTGAACAAGGAACAAGTTGTATCAACCTCAATCTGAAAAAACGAAGACTGTAGCAAGATAGAGATTCAAAAAGAGATCATCAAAACATAAGACCATTCGAGTCTGTTTCATCTCAGATTTTAACGGACTATCGTATCCATTTGCTATATGAACCTCTGGTTATTATTTTATATATATTTTTTACAACATTCTTTTCCAGTCACTAGATGCATTTTCAGAAAACATTTGAAAGCACCTCAAGTTGGCCATCTTCTCGAACAGATTTTCTGGACACATGCCCCCCAAACGCTTTATTTATCAGCTGAAAAAAAGCATACTTCTATTCAATTCCAGAAGTTAATACAACAGAATTCTTATTTAAATAAATTCCGATCTTCAAAGCTTCACTGATTAATATGCCACGGAATTAAATCACACTAATTAAAGAAACAACATATAAAACAGTAAAAATACCTGGAAACCATAACAGATACCAAGTACTGGAATACCACAAGTCAATATCGCGAGATCAAACTCGGGAGCATCAAATGAATTTACAGAATTTGGTCCGCCACTCAATATAATCGCCCTAAAAAACTTTAAATCTTGCGCTTTCCAAACAAGGCATTATTCCTAGATCCATATCTCGGAAATCATAATTTCTGTAAGAAAAGTAACAAGAGAATCAGAAAACAAAAAATGATCGTGATTAAGCAACGGAGTTTAACACATACTTGTAGCAACCCTTCTCAATATCAGTTGCTTTGGTGTTAAAAGGCAAAACCTCGCTAAAGACGTTTTGTTCACGAACTCGACGATCAATTATCTACAAAAATAGTTTTTGTGAGAAAAAAGAGGAACATGTTTGGTAATGGTCTGTCTCTTTATGCGTGCTCGTAGAAAAACAAGCGCAGAGAAAAAAGCACTCAAATGAGTAAGAACTCGTTGGTCACCACAACAGTTTACAAGTAAATAGTAATTGTTCAAAGTATAGATGCCCCATTTCATAAGGTTAAGTTCATAATCAATAGAAGAAAATAGTTACAAAGAAGTTACTTTAAATTAATTTAATAAATAATGCATTATATTATGATAAAGATATGCACTGAATGCTAAAAAAAATGTTAAAAAACAGCTACACCGTACGAGTAGCATGCATGTTCACAGAAAGCTGTAGATTAATGCAACAGCAGCTACGGAAAAGACAGTTGCATATAGAGAAAAAACTCAATTCAAACTGTTTTAAAGCACGATACAAAGATGCATTGGTAATGTCAAGTGAAGTTAAGATTTTAGAAAAAACGTATCTTCGGTAATCCTGCACCTATCATTCAATATCGTTAACAAAAATATATAAATCCAGCTACCTTTCCAAACTGAGAGCCAAAATCGAGTATAGCGATGCCTCCTCTGCAAATACTCTCTAATTTTGCATTATTCAAATGCGAAATGGCCGTGATTCCATTTGAAATATTTACTGCCTTTTTCCCGTTGTTACAATCAGCAGTCTGCACCTCCATGCTCACTGATGCATCCGAACAAAGATAACGAGGATCCTTGCTCACTGGAACCATGTGTTCTAATGAATGCACCACTGTTTTGCTTTCCTGTAATTGAAACATAGATTAATAACTAAATAAACAAATTGAAAAAACATGGAACATCTATAAAAAACTTATAAACAACACAATTTTCTCGTGACAAATTTATCTCTCTTCTGCTTAAATACCTTTTCCACAAAGAAATTGAACGAAAATACCCCTAATGTCTACAGTTATCATTTTTCTTTCTTTTGCAAAACTGTAAATAGATTTCCGCTTTCTCTATTCTGACAACTTTCTCTCCTCCCACCTGAAAGTCCTTATGAATATAATCCCTAGTAAGACAGACAAACTGACTTCAAAAGGATCTAAAATTAAACATAAGCAGAGACATACCAAGAAAATGAAATGTTTTAACACATCAGTAAGCACGCAAACACACACGCACACTTCACCAGTGAGCACACCATCACCAACAAAGTACAGGTGACTTAGGGTGTGATGGACTACACTGCACTCGTTGTCGGGAAAACCGAAATAAATCTTATATAATATTCTATGTTGACGCCAAACTACAGTACAGTCTCTGCAAATGTAAATTATCTTTAACCAATTTTTTCAAGCTAGGATCAACACATCGCTTATTTAAAATTCTAATCAGCACATTCCGCAATTCGTTAATAAAATTGTAAGTACATCTTTTTTTAATTTTTTTTTGTATGCTTTTACTTGCAAGCGATCTCATGTACAGTTCTGACAAACATGAGAAAGTTACACATTTGTTAAACTCATTAACATAAATACCTTTTTATGTAAACTATTCCTATCTGTCTAGTCTTCATCTTACATGTATATCTTTGCATGACTTATAGCCCCTCCTTCTATCTTCACCTAATAAAATACTACAAATCATCATGAATTACAAGCATCATTATCATATCAACGCTTACTGGTCAGCTAATATCAATTTTTTATTCACGATTCTTCCAAAAACCTATTTTCCGATTAATTTCATCTGCTGTATTATTTAATACGACAATAAATATAGTTAGTAATTCTCGAACTGCGAACACAATCTCAAAGTTCGAATTACAAGCACAACAATTCATCAAATCAGTAAGTTCCTTTACACCCCTTTTTATAATTTTCTCTTTACTTCTAAGTTAAACACAAAGAATTTCCCGACACCCCTTACACAATACCGCCTTCCCTTCCCTGTCATGTTGTGGCACAAAAGAACTTGCACCAAGCAGTCCCTCTTGCATCCAGCCATACATATGTTTCTGTCAGTCCATCGGGCCCATACACCGACCACCTTCCTCTCATTCGCCAAACAGAACTGGACACACATCGTTATGCAAACTCTTTAGAACATCAGTGCAATATATGTCAACCCATAAAGACATATGGGCTTCAGTGAAGGAACCTGGAACACAACACTGGTCATTCTAAGGATTGCAAAGCGATTTCAATGTTTCGAAACAAACGAGGTATTACCATGATAGTTATAGAATGAAGCAGTAAGTTTACTTTTACGCATACCATTCTATTTCACATTCCTCATAATTCCCAAAAGTATGATTTTAAACAGAATACTTCGAGACTACTCCGACGCAATCAGCAACGCTTTCATGTACTGAAGTGAAAGAAAGGAATCCGAACATGCAAGAGACAATAAAACAAAGTTGAACGTTAAAAACCAACATTATTCAGATTGCCCCAAGTTGTAAAAGATCACAACAAAATTGAAAATTTGGAATTGTTCGCTTTTATCGAAAAAAGGAAAACAAACAATTTAAAATGCATTTATCAAAAAGAGAAGCCAACTCAAAGAATCTGTTCAATTAATAATCTAACAAATCACTTGCTTAAAGTCATTTACTATGATTAATTAGCATCATTTTTGACTTTACATTACATAAATTAAAAACTTATTACATATTTACAACAAAATCTGAAATAACGAATGACAATGTGAAATGGATTCCTCAACGCTACTTCGATCAAAACAGTGAAAAGATTTTCACGCTATTAACACCGTACTTTTGCTAACCCAACCTTCAAAATCAATATGGTAGTGGCATTCAATTGCAACGCATAATAGAATCAAGAAGACTATCTTCTATTACTCTAATGGTCGCTCTATCGCTGAAGAGCGTACTGTTACCAATTTAACTTTTGGAAATTTCATGAATTCCGCTGATATTATAGATTTAAAGAAAGTTTACTTTTGACGAATCTGTCCCAACTGTGGTATGAACAGCATGAAATGAGCCAGATAAATCAGTTTCTCCATTACATATTGTAGGCTCGTATTTCGCTTGTGTCGCACCTTCTGCTACAGTCGGAGATGCTGTTCGTTTCATCACCTCTCCTTCAATACTTCTGTTTGTTTCACGGTGGTCACTGCCACTTCCGGGGCTATTTCTCGATGAACTACGCTTCAAAACAGAAAAATTTATTAAACAAAGTTTTAACAATGTTAATAATCTGTGATAATCTCAAGGTAAAAATCCAAAATGCAATTTCACAAAGTGAAGTATGTCACCAAATCTGGAAGTCACTTCAAAAATTATTGCGACGAGTTCATGTCAAAAATGAAATATATCCTAATCTGCGCTTAAAACTTTTTAACAGTTGATGAATTAATGTGTTTCTGAATCGCACTCCTAGAAATATATATACATGAAAATTTTCTTTTTCACATTAAAAGTTAATAATAAACTACCTTTGTGTTTTTCCGTAAAAATGGTCGCAAAATATTGGTGTGTTTTTTCGACAAACGGGGCAGTGTCCTCGACAGAGAGGACGAATCGCTGCTTTTGGCACTGTCAAGCGTGTCGGATTTGTTTTGTAAGAAGTCAGAAATTGGATTAGCTCGACTGTTTGGGTCAAACGACGAAGACAAAGAGGAACCCGTGTTACCCAACTTTAAATATACACCTCGAACTGCTAGTCCCTTCTCTTCCTGTTCACCGGCGGTAAATATTCTTCAGTATAAGTGCAAGTCAAATTATGCGATGAATGCTGAAAATAGAGTCCTTTCGAGAAATGGTAATCAGTATTTTCTTTTTTCACAAAGCTGCAACTGGCGTACTTCGGGCATATCAGCAGAAGACAACAATCATTGGAGAAGGATATCATGATTGGAAGAACTGAAGGAACGAGAAGACGAGGAAGACCAGCAATGAGATGGATGGACAATCACTACAGCGACTGGAATGAGCTTGGCTGAAATAAAACAAATCGCTGAGGAGCGCGCTTCATACAGATCCTTCATTCGTCAAATCGCTAAAGTTCGGAACGGAACTGAT
>JABVXS010000781.1:0-23322 GCA_013365335.1 Madathamugadia hiepei | reverse complement strand
TCACTACAGCCACTGCAATGAACTTGGCTGAAATAAAACGAATCGCTCAGGAGCGCGCTTCATACAGATCCTTCATTCATCAAATCGCTAAGGTTCGTAATAGAACTGATGGCCGATAATGAAATGAATGAAAAATTTTCTTTAATCAGTGTAAAATTTTTGAGAACACCAAAACTAATTTTCACATACAAATCTGTTTACAAATGATTTACACCAACTGTTTTTACATACTTTTCTGAACAGGAAAAAAACTACCGCTGTACAATTCAGATACTGTGAGAAAGAGGTCTCAAATCTTAAATTATGTTGTTTTAAAAATTTTAATTAAAGGTTCAGCTACAGATGCCCAGCACACATAAATTCGTTAAAAATGACAAAAAACAAAAGGCGGTTGAAAGTGTCAGGAAAGATTCTACGCAACTATATACATTCTAAAGACATCAATTGGAACCAAGAACAGCAGTAAACTACGGAAAAACGATGAGCCACAAAAGTGTCATTTTACCATAGTTAAGTGCACAGTCAAGGACAAACCATAATTAGAAAGTGTCTGAGAAAAAAATTTGAAATTAAAACTACAGTAAGTTACAAAATAAATGACAAGATCAAAAAATTTACAATGAGCTGTTTTCTATTAAAAAATATGATCGAGAATGGAAAACGATTGTTGGAAGTATAGAGAAAATACTTCGAAAGCTGAAAGCAATATGAGAGCATTTCAAACATTCTTGTTTTGAATTCCTTGTAGAAAGCAGATTACCAGCTTGGATACTATACAAAGTTTACCAAAAGAGAAAGCAGCACGCATCATGGTCTGTCAGTAATTTCCGACAATTCCTGGAAGAATTAGTCCAAAGAAATGACGAAGTAATGAGAAGCCAAGCATCTAGTAGTAGAAATCAACAAAGACCAATCGAAACGAAGTCGAGTCAAAACCTGCGCAATAGTAGAGGAGAGACGTCTGCTTTTGCTACAATCAAGTAATCGAAGTCAAACAATAGTATGGTCACAAACACGACAAAAAACGCTGAAAGCAACAAAAAATGAGACCTTATACATTTTGCAATGAGGATCATTCCGATGACGAGTGCCAAGTGTACTAGACAGCAGATCAACAGATGGAGCACTTGAAGGTATTCGAGGTATGCCTGAACTGTTTGAAAAAGGGTTCCATTGCAAAGGAAGACATAATTCAGCGCTATTTACCAACTCTTCCAAAGATACAAAGCCAGAAACAATGCGAGCTTAAAAGTCAGAGCCAACGACCAACACAGTAACCGAGCAAACACAATCAGAAGGCAAAAATATTTTATTTTCTGTAAGAAAATTAGCGTCACAAACCCAGAAGTTCCACAGTCCCAAACGAAAGCGCTGGCGCTATTCGAATCAGTTTCTCAACTGTCATTCATTTCAAAAAATTTGGCAAGAAAGGTAAACATTCGAAGAACGGAAAACGAAAGAATAAGTATCGCTTCATTCAGCAACAAATCACAAAAGAGATGCAATTCAATTAAAGCAGAGCTTGGAGTGAAAATCAAAAAAACAGAAATCATAACTTGCAAAAAAAAAATTATAACTTGTTACCCATAGAGTCATGAATATTATGAAAACATTTTTGGAATGCATTTATACGTATCCATGTATGAATCTTAACTGGTACTATTTTCACCAGAACAGAGACTGGAAAGGTATTACTGTGTGCTTTTTTTTGAACTAAAAATGTCTCAAACAACTCACATATGTAAAAGGTGACAATTTGAAGCAGCGGTATAAAATACTTGTTAAAAAGAGTCAATTATACATCTGTTTCATAATCTTACACACTGTGACCAAAAGCTCACATACCACACGCAATACAGGATAAAAGACTGGTAACCTTTCATGAGATTATTTGGGATAGAAAAAAAACCTAATCTTGTATAATGAGAAATCTACTCTAAATACATATAAGATAAAAACATCAACAAAAAAAACCTTTAGTTCAGAAAAAACACGTACTTCAACGAAAAACACAAATAAACAGCTACTGAAATATATAATGTGACTTGTCACCGAAAAAATTATGCAGTAAAACCCGATAAGAAAAGAAACAGTTAATAATTGTTCGCAGTTTCCTATCCCACATTAGTACCGTTAGTATGAATATATTACTTACTTTGCTTGTTCGGCCTCCAATTTTGATTAAGGAAGCCAAGATGATCAGTGCTGCAATGGAACTAAAGACGTTTCGACAAAAAAGATTTCAAAAAATTCAAAATATCAGTTAACAGCCTCCTGAGGTGCCTATAAGATTAATTTAATTTCTTCTTTTTTTTTTTCCCCACACAGGAATCTACTCGCGGATTACAAACTACAAAACAGCATATTCCGCTCATTACCAGCAATGTCTTCGTCCATCCAATTAACCTGGCAGTAGACCAAAGCCAGGCTTACGGTAAATCATACAATTACTTGAAGGCAATTGACATGTTTAACAGCTATACTGCCAAAATTATCAGCAGATGTCAAGTGTGCGATTATCACGCATCATTAGAAATGGAATATCTACATTTGGACAGTGTTACCTTTTTGTTAGGTGTTACTGAATAGCGTGAGAAGAATTTGACCGTATGTCATCATTAGTCCTGTGTTTTAGTTGATTTTGTTAGAATTATTTTAATACTTGCCAGATCGAAATATTTTAGTTCCATATACCTTCGTACCTTAACTGCAATTAATGATACAAAGCTCGGGGTAATCGGCTTTCAATCAATGCTTCGACACTAGAATTGCCCAGTTTTTCTTTTAGTTGTCGGAAGATTTTATCAACTGCTTTAATACAATCCTTTTAATTTCGTCTGACTGACTGCAGCTCATTGTGGTATAATTTGATAATGACCGATGAATCCCCATATTTCTTGATCAATTTCTGGCATACGAGTTCTTAATTTTCTGGAGCTACCTCGTACCGGCTCTACAGAACCCACCGATTGCCGTTGACGACAGATGTAACATTCCGCTGCTTTCTGTCTTTGAATATTTTAATTCCATCTTAATAGTAATAACATTTTGGATATTATTAGTACTCTCGATGATTGTTGGTTAGAAATTGTGAAAGAATGAAATAAGCTGACTGCTATTTTCCAGTGCGATTTTTAAATGTACCTTATAGAAGAGTTGATAAGAGCGATGCCATCAACAGATTGGCGGACCATTTCATTTAGTATTCTCAGTTTATTTACTGACTGGTAGTTTTGTAAACAGTGTATTTATTTATAATGCATGGAGGATTGCTTTTTGAGTGCATTAATTCAGCTGGAGGTGTTAAAGTTCATCGCGAAGACTTTTCGTTGCTCGACCGCTTGAACGGGTCAGTTTGCTTTTGGAAAGCAAAATTCTTTTCTAAGCATTTCTATTCATGTTCTGAAGAGAGCAAAGTACCTTTCGATCTTTTCATGTTCAATTAGCTATCTACAATTAAATATTTGATGTTCAGATCAATTAGGAATTTTTCCACACATTTGTTTTCTGCTGCAAATTTTCAAGGGGCGGTCACTGAGAGGTGCCAAAGTTGAGGGCTTACCATGGAAAGCGTGTGATCTCTTACAGTGGTGCACATTGCTTGCTTGGCTTACGTCTCAGATTTCACTCATTCTGCAGACTCATACCTTCAGTACAATTTCTAGGATAGTTAAACAAAACAAACTGTAGTTTTTTTTTCAAGTTTTCGCTGTTATAAGACTTTATAATGGAGTCAGACGATGATCCTCATGCTCAAGGTACAAGCATCTATACATGTCTTGGCATCATCACACCAAGTCAAGATCCATTCGCTGATACGAAGATGTGGGATAGGGACGTCGTTTTCACAATGAGTATGATTCGATCGGCTCTTGATAATGGTTGACTGGCTGTTTCGTCGAGATGCATCGATTAATGGGTGTGGAGGGGTAGGTTCTTGGGTTATTTACGCGTCGAGGTGGGGGAAGTAGGTGTTCTGACGACAGTGAGTGAATAACGGCATAAGTTCGTCGTTCTCTTTAATGTTACTGAGGATATAAATGTTTCATGGAACGGGGAGAGGGATGGGAATTCTACGATCAATTAATTAATAGCTTCCCCACCCCATTTACTGTAAGCATTTTTGAGATCAGCTCTCGTTCATTTTCCCATAACTTTTCTCTGATTGTACCTGTTTATGTCCATATGTGTAAACTCTTCGATCTTTAGACATAATCATGTTTGACTCAATTTCACTGGGGATTATTTTACTACTTTTCGGTTGTGTACATTCTCAAGAGGAATGCGTTAAAGTATGCGCTCAAACTCAAACTACTGAAAAGGTCATTTGGTTCTTTACATTTATATGTTTCCGCTAGATATACTACAGTTTTTCTTCAAGAACCATTTGCTCTGTGATTCGTGTCGTTCGGTAAATGAATATAATTTCAGGCCCAGGCCGCATGCAAGGAAGGATGTCGTCTGCAAGTAATTCTTGCATTTGCATCCAGCAGCGACGTCATTTCAACGAGGGATGACTGCTATAACGCTTGTGTCAAGTCATATAATGCTGATGTGGAGAAGCGAAGTTGCTCATTTGGCTGTGATAGTCGGCCAAATATGAAGAAGTCTAGGGTGGGCTGTTTTTCATTATACACATGGTCAAGATCATTTATATGATTACTAATCCTAGTGATGATGGAGGGCATTCTTTGAAAATCAATAATTAGTTACACGGTCATATGTACAGAAGAAAGTGCTCCATTTTAGTTGTTTAAATTTTTCTTGCTAGATGGTTTCTGTAGTTATATTAGTAATATCAATCAGTTGGGAAGTTTGGATCTCTCTATTTTGCAATACCAAAGCATCGGTAATTTTTAAATCGTTCAACACTGTGAAATATCTTCCATCTTTAGCATCTAGCATCTTTGCAGATTCATATATCAGTAACAGATAAGAGTCCTATGTTTGAAGTGGTTCGCAAAGCAATGGGGAAAATGATGCATCGTTTAAGCAATTCATTCCCCTCACTGGGGTAAGTCCATTAAGGTTTTTGATGTACAGACTTTCGGCTACCCAAATAATTCATTGAAAAACGTAGGCTAGGTTTGCTGTGGTAATGAATGGTCCTTTTAGAATGAGTGCATTACTGTGAAGCTGAAACTGGATGCTTCTGACTGAGCTCCACCTAGTGTTCCATAAGTATAAAACTTCAAAATATATTTATCATATTATAATTTCAAGTGGGTAGCGTTGCATTTTAAATTCGTAAGATTATTTCTCTTGCATGTCTATCAAATCAAAAAGCCTTTTTTATTGCTGTCAAAAGCTATAGAGAATAAAAAATCATTCATACGATAGATATTGTGAATTATGCGTTTGTGTAGCACAACTTTCATGTTGTAAGGTTTAGAGCCTTAACCCTGCTTGGTTCGAATGCTTCCTCTAATATTACTGGCAGGAATTTTTTATCAAAGCGGCCAGTTGGTCGTATTATTTTATTTATTGTTCTTAAAAGTGATCCCACTACTTCATACTCTTCAGTTGCTGGGGCTTAATCGCTTTTTGACGGTGTAGATGGTGTTGAAGTGCATTTTGTATTTCTTTGGGCTGTCAGCAGTACATTGCTTTAGAATGATGAAAAAAGTTCAAATATCGTTTTATTTGGTCAGTTTCATTCTTATTTTTCTAACATTTTAGAGGATTCGACTCGTCTTCCTCGGAGGAAGATGGTGAGCAAATCTTGGGAGATCCATTTGCGCAGCTGCATTTTCATATGCAGAATGAAATGGCACGACTTCATCAAATTGCTCAAAATGTTCTCAATTTACAGCGCACACAAACTCTCACACCTGTAATTGCGAAAAACAGACCAGAGGGACATGAGCAGAATGCTATGGAAGGTGGTTTATTTACTTTTTTGTTTTTTTTTACGTTCTACTTTCTTTTAAATAACTTCAGGATTTCCCGTTGAAAACAGTGACGAGAATGGTGAAAAGATTGTGGAGGTGAAGCCAGTAAAGATGAACAAAGAGGAGCGGTTTCTGGGATATGAAGGCGAAAATCCAACTGTTGTGGAGGTTCCGGTTAGTTCCAGAGTACTTTTACTCCTTTGTCGGAATGTAGTTAAATTTCATGTAAAGTTATCCATATTTGAACTGCTTGGTATGTTACCCGAAATATTTGCTGCAGGAGTCTTCGCTTCTTTCTCGACTAGCATCACGTGCTCGTCGTCTTTCAGTACTGAGTCAATGGCTTATTTGCGTCGCGCTTTTCCTGTGTTTTGTTTCAATGCTATCTATCTCAGTGGCAATCCTGAAACAGATCAAGTCACAAAAATATCTAAATCTGAGAGTAGGTTTTATCGCAACAGTAAAACATTGCAAGCTGAAAGCAAACTTCGTATTTGCTTCTTCCAGGGGGCTGCATTTCAGTTTATTTTACATTTGGTCTTTGTTTCTCCAGCACTATGACAAAAATTTGACCTTTCAAAATACTTCATTGCAGAATATGCATTCGATTGTACCCCCAACATTTGCTCATGTAGCAAAGAAAATACCATTGGAATCGACAGCTGTAGTAACCGATTATCCACTGATCCACGATTCTCCACCTCCAGCGTATGATCAGCTTTCCATTCATAAAGAAAAATCTGAAAAGAGTGCTGATCATTCTGACCCGAAAGTATAATTGCCATATGGTGATTTTTTTTCAAGTATTATGATTGAATTTTTCATTGTACTTAATAAGACGCTCTTATTCAGGTGACATTTTGCTTCCTGATTTTGAGGTTTTGAAATTGTATGTAGTAGTTTGAAATGAAATGTTGACCTTTAATTTTGCTATTCTCCTGTTTCTTCCCTGTTTTTGATGTTTTTATCATTTTTGCCGTTTTGCGGTTTCATATGAATATATCATTTGAAAAATGTCATATTTGTTTGATTGCAATTAATTATTGGCCTGGGGTCTTCTAATATCTTGTACAATATCCTATCAGTGTTGCGTTTCAATATAGTTGTAGAGATATTTCCTTCATTTTACTGGACATATGGCATTCGTGTGTATTTCTCATTTCTTCAGTAAAACATTTCGAGAAGGTATGTTTAATTCATCATCAAAGTGAATTCGGTTTAGATCGATTGATTGTAGATATTTGTACAAAAACGTTTTCATGTAAATATTTATTATCCCTTCTCCATAAGGACCCATCATATAGAAATATTGAAAACAAGTTGTTGTTTCGATTTTCACTAACGGTAAAAATAGAATCTAATTTTAATGATAAGGGTAACACATGCGCCATTTACAATTGTCCGTGTGTTGCAATATAAAGTAGATATCGATGCACACATTAGCTTTTTGTTTTTAGCGACAGTGCCAAAAATAAGGTGGGAATTCATTAGCGGTTGGAAATTCTATTAAGATGAAAGATTAGATTTTGCAACTGTGGATTTACGGAAACGATAATTTTGGATCCTCGTCCCAGTTGCTCGTGGTGAGGTTAAGCAAAATCAAAGAGTAACTTAATGGCACGTCAGGGAATGAAGGAATATTGGGAGGAAGAAATGTATTGGTGTGAGAGCTAAATTATATATGTATATATAGATATATTTGTATATTAATTCATTTTATTTGATTTATTCATTTATTTATTGTGGTAACTATATATTGTTTTATGGCCGATAGCTGGAAGTGCTCATTTAAGCTCATGAAATGTCCAAGTTGCACTTATTTCGGGATTGTGATGCTGATTGTGACGGTGAACTGAACGTAAACAAAGCTTATGCAAATCGTTATGACAAATGGCGGCATTTGGAAGAATTGCAGAAATGTTTGTTTCAATCACTTTGTATAAGCACCAATCTTGATGATATGAGAATGAGTGGGAATAAGATTATAAGCAAATTCTTAAATAGTAAATAATTACTTTGTAAGAGTTTCGAAAATTACTTTGATATGTTGATGTTATCAGACAAACTTTAATAGAATTTAGCTTCTTTGGTAATTTTGCATTAATAGTAGTGAAAGGTAGGTTTTGATGATTTGCAGTGAAAGATAGATACGGCGATGATGTAGATGGTGACGACACAAGCAGCTCTTCTAGTGAAGAATCTGTTGTAAGTCTTTTCGTCTTTTCATTTTTAGATCACAGTAAAATTCTGGGTGGTTTTATGTCTAAATTTCACTTCTGGAAAAAAGGGTAAAGGAGAGCAGCTATTAACCTTTCTTGTTCTAACTGAACTTTCCGTAAATGTCGGACTCTGCATGTTTTTGCATGTTTTTTTAATCAAGTTTCAATATGACAAGAGACAAAATTTTTCTTTATATATAATATTTGAAATTAAAGGTTTGGTCGACTAAGCACGAAAAAGATTTCCTTCGGACGTTGTCAGCTTTGAAAAGCCATGACCCGAAATTGTATTTAGGTCAACAATTCTTCAGAGCAGATGATAAAGGGTTCTTCTTAAATTATTTGCGTTCAGTATCAGCTGGTCATAATTTATTTTCAAATCGCAATAATCTTACTTTTTTATATCAATAAAATTCGAAGTATAAGCGCTAAGCTATTTCTTCATATGTACCCCCTGTTTACCCAATTTACTACGTTAATCTTTGAAATATTTTTTTTAGAACATTAACTCGTACCACCGCCAATTCGAAAGGAAAAGATAAACCGATGTTTTTGATGGATTACGAAAGAAAACTTGTTCTTGAGAAAGGAGGGCAAGTTTATTTTTGTGTTCTCCTGAGTGTTTATGCCACCCTCTCTGCCTTCTTTTCATCTCCTCTTTATCCTAAATATATTTTCATTATTAGTGATTAAGCATGTGTTTCTACAGGGATATCAGTGAAGGCGAGGAAGAAGATAAGCCTTCTAGTCATGGCTATTACAAAGAGCAGGAATCAATAAAACGCGAGTAATTTTTCTCTTTTATTCATTTTTCTCTTCTATTCATGTTGATTTTAATTTCCTTTAATGCTGTACTCTAGTGGTGAAATATCCTATTTTTTAACATGGAAATTTGTAGATTAAAAGCTATTCTTGCTCACCAAGATGACGATACAGAGCCATTACTACGAAAACGTGTTAAGGCAGAAGAAAAAATGGTAGATTATACTATATCTTTGCTATTTGGTCTTTGTTGAAGAATCCGAACTTTATTTTTTGTTCATGGAACTCTTTTCAAGATCAGATTTTCATATGTTTAGTAAGCAAGTATTTAATGAAGCGAGCAGATTTTCCAGAAATGTGAAGAAGATCAGTATTACGAGTGGCTGAGGGGACAAAGAAATGAAGATTTTCCTGGTGTGGATGAACTGGTGCTTAAAATTTTTTTTTTCTTGCTTATTTGCGTTTCATTTTCAACTTTTACTTTGCTATCTAACGCTGTTTTGCAATCGTTGTCATTTTCAGAAGGGACTCAAGGAAGCATGGAATGATACGAATTTAGACGAAAATGAGAAGTTTTTACGCGATTACTTATTGAACAAAAAATACAATGTTGAAGGCGATGATGGGTGAGAAGTTATTTTTTTATAAGTAAATTGAAGCTATTGTTCTAATAACCAAAGCCCTAGAATAGACATTTTAAATCTTATGGATATAATATGTGTTTGCTAGTTTATCATTTTCAGTGTTCCGTCTTATGAAGAAATCGTAAAGATCGAAAAAGATGAAGAAGAACTAGAAAGAGAGAGCGAGTTTGAGCGCAAGTACAATTTTCGGTATGAGGAGCCTGATCAAGATTTTGTTAGTTATTATAATTATGAATACTATCGTTTATATTTAAGATCTGTTCTCCGCTAAAAAACCTGTAAGTTTTGTTCTGGTCCGCCTTTTTATTTTGTATGATTTTCTAAGTATAATTTTCTGTCCAGCTGAACAAACGTACTTAGATTTTGAGAAAATGAATGTTAGTCCGAAATACCAGAAGCGTTTTCAGATTAAACATTATCCGCGAACAGTAAAGCAGTCCTTGCGGAAAAAGGATGAAAGTCGAAAACAAAAAAGAGAAGCATATAAGGAACGAAAAAAATTGGAGAAACAGGCCCGGAAAGATGAAGTTAAAGAATTTAGAGCTTTAAAAAAAAAAGAAATTGAAGAAAAATTGAAAAAGTTGAAGGAATTAGCTGGAGATGACGACCTCTCACTTAATATTGATGATTTAGAAGCAGATTTCGATCCTACTGCTTATGACAAGCGCATGAAAGTATGTTCCTTGTCCTACCGTTTTTTTAGTTTCTCAGGTTGGTCTGTTGCTTGGTTGATATTAGACATAAACCCGTGTTCATCAATTTTTTTTCATTTGATTCTGAACTCTTATTTTGTGCAAAAAATACCGGAGAGGTGTAAAATTTTAGGTTAGTTTAGGGGAAGTCATGTTTACATCTTTTAGGAGGTATTCAATTCGCAATATTATGAAAAAACATTGGAAAAGGATGAAGAAAAGCCCGTTTTTTCTGATACTTCGGATGTCTTCACGGACAGTGTTAGTTGGAGAAAAAAAACTTTTTTTTTTCTTTGCACTTACACTGTATCATTTCAAATATTTTTTTGTTGTTCGAATTGCTTTTTTGACATTTTTCATTTTTATCAACTGTTTAGCATTGCTTAGTTTTATTGTGCAGTCAGATTACGACAATTTCGAAGTTTGTCAAGAAAGAAAAGAAGGCGAGAGCATTAGCAGAGATTTCTATGATAATGGAACTACAGATCCTGGAAAGAAACCAAGTCAGAAAAAACGGAGGAGAAATTCGCGTTTTCTAGAACGTGTCCTTAAAAAAAAACCGTTGTTTAATCCAGGTTTTTTTTTTTGGAAATAATTTTGTTTTTTGTTGGAATTTATGATTGATTAAAATCACTTCATTTTAGAAAAGAAGTCATTTGAAGAATATTTCAATGAATATTATGCACTGGATTATGAGGATATAATTGCTGACGGCTTAATAACTAAGTTCAAATATCGCAGTGTGCCAGCTAACGATTTTGGAATAACAGTTAATGAGGTATTACATATTTTATATAGTCGTATACGCTAACAGTATATATTAGTTTATATCGTGTTACATATACTGAATGAATATTTTTAATCGAAATTTGATTTAGATGTTTAAATGTATGAAATGAAATGGCCATGAGATGGTTTTGGATATGTATAATGAGTAGTGAGTGTGTGAGAAAATGATGCTGTTTGGTGTCTGGAATACTTTATTTTTTAGTTGTTAAATGCAGACGATCGGCAGTTAAACGCTTGGGCATCATTAAAAAAAGCTACAGCGTATCGTTCAGAAGCTGAAGAATTGTATGACATCAAAGCATACAAGAAGAAGGCAATGAATCTTCTTAAGAAAAGGAAAATTTTCAGTACCGACTTTGGAGGGTAGGCATCTATAATTGCATAATTTCATAATTTGACGGATAGAAAACATTTCTATCAGTCATTTTAACATTAAACCTATTTTGTTTTCTAATTAGTAATTTTTCAGAAAAAAAAATACTTGTCTATCTTATGAAGGTTGTTGATGAATCTAATTAACTTAATTATAGAAAGAAGTCAGAAAAATTGATTGACGGCACTACTGTTGCTGAACACATAAATCAGGTGGGCGAAGCATCAACTGAAGTAAAAAATGTGAAAGGAGCCAGTCGAAAGTACTCTGAGGATGTGAAGTCGAAAGAAGGAAGTACCGCTGTAATGGAGGAGGAAGTGAGTGATGAATTTTATTTGATTATAAGTCTACAAAATCCTGATGACTCTTGATACCATTGTCGCAAAAGTTACTGATCCGGGTGAGATTTGTGGACACGGTTTGTTACTTTGGAATTAAGTTGAATATTATCACTAATGAGAGATAATTAGGGTGAACTTTGTTGACTGGTGGTTCGCTTGTTGCTTTAGAGGAAAGGCGAGAATTGGTAGCTTCATTAGAGATCGTTGAGTAGCCAGATAACGAGCAATTGGCTCAGAGAACGAAAGATTATTACAGTTTATGTACAAAATGTTTCATCTGTGTTAACCGATCATATTGGAACACATTATAGATCAGAAGTGAGCAAGTAATGGGTACAAAGGAAGTAATTTTGCTATCAGATATTCTGTACAATGTGAATGTGTGGCTTGTTTCTGATTTTTCCCGAACAACCATAACATCTTTAGAAATATTTTCTCTTGATATCATTCATCTTTTTCTTGTTTCTTGTTCGGTCGATTTTTCAACGAGTTTCTCGTGTTTATCTTTTTTCGCAACTAATCTATCATTCTGATTTCCTGTGCAATGTTCGACACTCCACTTTGACGTCATATTTCTTCGTTTGGGACGTGGTCTCGTAACGAAATTGAGAAGATCCTTCGTTCCATGGCTCGTACGGTCACCTCCAATTTCTGTATTTCAGCTTCTGCTGGTGCCCATGTTTCATATCCATACAGCAACGAAGGAAGGACTGTCGACTTGAAGGTCTCTTCCGCCTTTATCTTCGGTGTTAGAGAAGGGTGTAGGAGGATATCTCTCGTTTTGTTAAATTTTTGCCATCCTTTCCTCCGCTGAATTATTCTCTTTAGATTGTTTCGTGCGTTGACTTCTTGTCCTAAGTAGACGTTTTTTTGACTTCTTCGATGACCTTATCAGCTAGCTTCATTTGTGCTCTCGGCAAACCTTGAGATCTGATGAACTTGGTTTTTAATCGGTTGATATAGAGTCCGATCATGTTTCCGACTTTCTCAAGTTCACGCAGCATTTGCTGACTTTGGGGTATGCTTTTCCCGATGAGCACGATATCGTCAGCGAAGCGTAGGTGTGTGAGATGCTCACCGTCGATTGTCTCATCTCCTTTCCAGTTCGTTTTTCGTAACACCATTCCTGAGCAGGCCGAAGACAGCAGTGGAGAAATGGTGTTCCCCTGTTTTACTGCTTTATTAACTGGAATCGTAATGGGGTTGTAGAAGAGAGTGAATTTCCGTTGAGCAATCCGTATGAATGTTCCTCAGAAGTCCGATGTACTGGTTGTCGACGCCTTGTTCTATTAATCAATGTTTTCGAAAGCTTTTTAGAAATCGACAAATACAAGGCATAGTGGGAGCTTTATTCCTTGAAACGCTCGAGCGATTGTGTTAAGAAGAGATGATCTCTAGTGCTGAATCTGCTTCTGAATCCTGCTTGGTTGTTCATCCAAAGTCTTCACTATTCGGATTATGATGAGTTTGGTGAAAACGTTGTATATTTGTTGGAGGAGACAAATCGGGCTATAGTTCTTGATCTTTCGCAGTCGCCCTTTTTGAAAAGGAGGATCGTTTCGGATTCTTTCCAGACTCGAAGTATCTGTTTAACTCAGGTATTTCGTGAACAATTTTGCAAGCTCTTCCCAGATTGGATATCTACTGGCCTTGAGAAGTTCTATTGTGATTCCGTCTCTTTCGGTTGCTTTTCCGACTGCAGTTTCTTCGATGACATAACGCACTTCGCTGTAGGATTCCTTACAGATTGTTTCCATTCCTTCTCTGCTATTCAAGAGTTGTCCATCTTTGTCCCGAAAAGCTTTGAGGTTATTTCAGTAGAGCACCAGGCTTCTCTTACACTTCCTCATGCTTTTCCGTTCTTCTGCTGTCTGCATTAGTCGTTCCTGTTTAAAGATGAGGATGTCATCCTTCAACTTTTCCTTTATTAACTTGCACAGGAGTGAGTATTCGATATTGTTCATCATTCAGTATAAAGGTGATTAATTGTCTACTTTGTAGTAATTTTCTTAGCTTTTTACCATACTAGGCTTTCAAAAAAAATGTTGAAGTAAAATCAAGGTTGCAAAACTAGATATGTCTGGACAATGTAAGAATTATGGATCGTTTTTCAGAGGTTTCAGTCGAGTTATTTAAAAAATGCATGCGACCGCAAGAAGCTCAGCAAATTTGAGCAGTTCAACTCAACAGTTGGAATTGGTGACGACAGACTTCGTGCTTATGGTATTAACCTAAAGAAATATAAGAATAAGTTGTTTCGTCGGTAACAAAACTAAATATATGATGTCAAGAAATGTGAGTAGCAACTTCCTTGTTAATTCCCTCATTTTCCGCTTGTTTTTCAGCCTTTGAAAAGACTTTACTGTTTTTGCGTGTTGCTGTTTTACATTCACGTCGAATACATAGTTTGACGCATTGACTAGCAACTTGTTCGGCATACTGGTTTAGGTAGAATGTTCGCTGATAAATCTCTTCGACAAATAGATATTTTTATTCAAATTGGAAGGTATATAGAATTCATCCAATAGAATCCCATAATTCAGTACAGTAAAACTGATAGCTTCGCAACACAACAGCCAATCAAAACCGTGAAGCAAATCTGCAGAATTGTCTTTATTACTAGAAACCATTGCAGTAACACGAAAGACATTACATTCTCGGTAGTCTCAGATGCCTTTATCACGGAATGAATAGCGTTATCCCAGTGGTCCACAGAAAATCTCGTTTAACCCTTTTTGCGTCCCGACGCACTAAAATAGCTGCAAACCTTGAGCAGTCGCGATTAATTAACGAACAAGAGTAGTGTCCAGGGAGGTACATTTTAACTCATCTCTAAATGTCAGGATAAACCATATTTATTTCTCTGTACCACGATAACATACGATATTTTAATACAGTTGAAAAGTTTAGTAAAATGTTCCGAAAGCAATAATAATGTGAAAAGGACACATAAATGGGTGGTAGCAACCTGAGATTGTTGAGTGAAAATAAACTCCCTACTTGATGAGATGGTACAAAAATGAATCCAATTCCATTAAGAAGTGAAAGAGATTGCACAGTTTTTGTAGGGATGAAAACAACAAAGAAATTCTTAACCACAGAATCATCCAAATATGGAAAAGTGAAAAAATTACCAACCATCTGCAATAAACGATGATTGTTTCCATGGATTCCAATCTAAGAGGATATTCTTAGAAGATATTAGATCTTTTGCACACACTCTAAACCACACCACGGTTAATATGCAGATGATTGGAAATGAAAGCAACAAAGATGATAAAACTTTAAAAAGTGAAATCGATCAAGTTCGAAGATCGAACTCTTTCTATCTTTCTACATAAAATGACCAATGCACATCCGCTCTAGATTAATGGTGAAGTAATTCGAACGTCTCTGTATTTCAGGCCCAAAACTTATATTTCAGTTTATTAGCAAGTTCTGCAGATATCATTGGGAAATAATCCTCCGAGCCATCGTTCGTAAAGTGACCTTTTCCATCACCGCCGCTCGATGTTGAATCAGTATCGCTGATAGCATTTCTGATGTATAATCAATGCAGTAAATGAAGCGTTATAGAAAGAAATTTTATGCGACAAAAGTTCCGAAAATGCACTGTGCACGTGATTTAAGACTTAAATGAAATCTTAGTTTAAGACTTACAACATATTTAGAAATCAGACGTTCCTACATTTTAAAGGAGTTTAAAAAACATCCTTGGATCTAATTTGCACCAAATACCCTTTAATCAGTAACTTTTATACCTTATATAGAAATATGCATAATATACTGACAGGCAAAAAGCATCTATATCTTGTTGGGATTTCGTCACTAACAGACATGTAGGAACCTCTGATTTACTAGATATATCATTGTCAAAAGTTTAGAAATAAATAATTATTGATGACATTTCTGATAATAACTTACTGCTCGGTTTTAAAATTATTCCTTCCTCTTTTAGCAAGGTCAGCAGCAGCATAGAGATGTGCCGGCAGCGATATTGGTGAGGTAACAATACCGTGGGCATAGCAAAGGGCATTTGTTATACCCTCCAATTCATCCATTGACATACGAGGCTCGTCATCAACCAAAACCGTGGCTCGAACAGGACGTGCAGTACCCTGTACAAGTGAAGGTCCTTCGATTTATCATCAAAGGGTCCAATCCGTAGAAAATACAGCTATCAAGTCAAATATGAATAAAGCAAAAAATTTCCATATGTAGAACGAAGTTAGAACTAGCATTAGTGATACAGATCAAAATATTACAAACCATGATAGATTTGTGAGCAACAATAATGAATTCCGTCTGAGTTGGATGAACAATATCCATATCTACAACTGTCCCAGGCGGTACATTTTGTTGCGAAGCACTTCCTTGTTGGATGTGTTCTGGAAAAATGCGATAATTTGAGTGTGCCTGCATGACAACAATTGTGAGACGAACGCGTTCAGCAACACCATCAGCTGCTGCGACAAAAGCTTCACGAAACTGTTCTCCTTCCTCATTTATTATCTATAAAAAAAACTGCGGAACAAATATGCAAAAAACAAGAAACAATTCAACTGGTACCCAAAACAAATTAAATCCCACTAGCTGTACATAGAGATTTCAAACTGCTCCTTCTCTCACTTCAATGATTGGACATATTGTTAAATTCCAAAATTATGTTTTACGAATAGGCAAAGAAATAAAATTAAAAAAAAAAGTTCCAATTGTATTAAACCACCGACCTTTTCATATTCTCCCTCCGAAACACCAGTACGAAACACAATAACGTGTTCCGGTAGGCGTTTCGCTTTTGATGTATCCCTGAACAACCTCACTGCTTTCTCGACATGCTCTTTCAAGAACTTGGCAATATGAAGACGCGGTTCTTGCATCCAATATTCACCTTGCATTGCAAATGGCCCTCCCCCACAAGAATATGTCAACTAGAAAAAAAAGGGAAGTCAAGAAAAGATTAACGATAGCATGATTTGATTAAATCGAGCAAAAAAATCAGGATTTCTAAAAATAATTGTTAAGCAGCATCTTACAGCAACTACAGTTGGTTCGCTAGGCGGGATCTGAGCTTGTCGTTCATAGAGTGACTGTGGTGCCGCATGTGATAAGTCCAGGCCGAAAAACATTCTAGAATGTCGAAACCAATTTTTATCCCTGTAAGTAATTGCAAGCTGTTAAACCATAACAAGAATGTGCTTTTAGTTGCAGATGCTAAATCGAGTGTGGTAACTGTTTCAAAAGGAAAGGCGTTGATAAAACAAACATGACATCGATGGTAAGACGATTTTTGCTCAAGAAAGCAGCAGATGAGCTGAGGGAATGAGTTATCCCACCAAGCTTTAGATTCATTTTCATAACCAAGTTGTCGAGGGTCAGTTCAACGCCACGATTGCTGATCGCTTTGAGAACAGTATTCGAACATACATGCTGCGTTACAACACCGCATTTGATTTCGGTCAGCTTCATTGTATCTAAATTACTCTCAATTTCTCATACAGAAAACGCAATTTCTCATTCATAAAAAGCAATTTCTCACTATTCAACAAGTGCTATGAATGCGTGAAGTGATAAAAAGTAGTTTATATACCTAACTACCGTCCCACGCAATACAAGAAAAATCCATGAATTTAAAATAATTTCGAACTTTTGAACAATAATATTAATAGAAAATTGCAAACTGATAACTTTAAACCCAAAGATAAAAAGATAAATTAGCTTGCCATGCACAGGATCATATTTATCTCGTGTGATGAACAGAATATACTCAACTCCATTCCTACGCATAAATTCAATCTTGTTAATTAGAAAATTCATGTCGGTGCTGTCATACTCTTCCGAACGTGACGGATTGGGCATTTGTATACCATGGTCCCGAGAACGATTGACAAATGCGACAATGAAGCAACTGGAATCTCGAAATCACGTTATCATCTAGTATAAAAAAAGTTACAAACCTTTTCCTAAGCACTGATGAACCAAAAAAGCCTAAGTTATGAACATAAACCACTTCATAGTCTGAGTATTTTTTTTCATTACACTTTCGAAATCAAATCAAAAACCAAAGGCTAACTCTGCTGACTGTTGGTCTACAGCGCCGTGAAACATGAAAACAACCCAACGACGAGGAGGAGTAGCAGGCCTGAAGAAGGTTTTGTTTTGCATTCTACGAGGGACTGAAAGACGCCAGTCAAGGTCACCATTCGGACTAGGTTCAACTTTGCTATTTCCGTAAACAATGGCTGGAGGGAAATGCGTGACAGCATTTGCTCTGCGTGGAGTACCAATGATGCGGATCTGCAAAGAAAATTTAAACAGTAACAATGATTCAGAAATGAGCGAGTTTATATGTGAAGTTATATGCCAAGATCCAAAAAAAGAAAACTGACGTGGCACTACTAAGATCACTTTCACTTCAGAATCCACTGAAAAAAAAATGATTCGCACCGAAAATTTTCATTGAATAGAATAAGAGAGGAAAACTACCAAAAAAGCAGCTAATATGGAATAAAATAACAACACTTACTCCCAAATTACGAAAATAGGGATTTCCATCAACAATTTGCGCCTCGCACCGTTGACGTTCATTTTCCTTTTTCAAGTTCATAGGTAAAAGACGACAATTTTGAATTAGATCGTCAATCTAAAAACATTGAGTAGTTTGAACATCAATCCTAAATACAAAGTGCTTCTGTTTCAATTTTCAAAACACCCATATTACAAAAATCCTGAATTTTTTTCACACATTCATTAAAATCTGTAAGAAATAAGAAGGTATAAAAAGTATGCTCCTAAAACCAATTTAAAACTAAAGTGCCCACTAATTCCGGAGTTTGCTTTTTAGTGTCAACCCGTTGTCCTTCGACAACTTCGAGAAACTCCATCGGATGAAAACTGTTGCGTGGACGTTTGTCTTTGCCAGCGAGACGCCGTTCAATTATACATGGCCAATCCGGATAGCGTAATCTCCGCTGGTACTTGTACAACATAAAGTCAGCTACAGTCGTTTCTTGATCTTCAATAGGGACCACCAATCTAAAAGGTGTAAAGAACTCTGACAAAAATTTTTCAAAACAAACTTCAAAATTAACAAATTTTCTCGACGATTTAGTTTTGATTGTTCTGTTTTGCTTTGCATCTGACAACTTCTGTTGTCAAAAATAACCAGCATTTGCATATTAAATAACGAGTAAACAAAAAAAACACTGCTTTAATTACTGAAATAAAATGATAATGTGATACTTGTTTGCAGGTACAGCTGTCATTCCAAAAATACAAAAAAACCGTTGAGCTTCCAAATGTGTTGTACGCACGACAAGATCTAAAACCGCAGTTATCATCAAAATCGGGCTTTAATAACAGAAATAGATATCTAAAGACGACAAAAATAACATACAACTGAAAATACCTTTCAACTGCCGCGCAACTCTAGCCCTCAATCTAGCATCTTCCATTAGCATTTTTGGATGCGCTTTGTTGCATAGCGTACTGACAAGTTCCAGCACGGGCTGCATTTTGAAAAACGCGGCTTTTTTCGCTAAAAAATTTGAAGGATAAAAAGTCAAAAAATTAATTCCTTCAAGCCTGATAAAAATATGGATCTGCCTCAGCATAAAATGACAGAAAAAATATTTTTTTACCGTCAATCTGTACAACAGGTACTGCTTCATCCCATGAGCTACCAACAAAACGTACGTTCTTTTCCATACCTGCATTCAAAACTTTGCCACCACTAACTCGAATATTTTGTTCACTAGGGCAGTCATATGCCTTATTGCGAAAAATTAGATGACTCTGTCTGAAAACACAAGGCAGAAAAGAATGGTGACTTCTGTAATATTATTTGCTGGAAATGAATCAAACCGTGCACGCCCTGATGTCAAGGAACTGATCGAAGAAATTAACATACTCATAAAACATCATTTGCGAAGTAGCTATTTCCAAAAATTGCTGCAGAGATCGTTCTCGAGCACACAGATTCGCAGAAATGGCTGCAGTCTGATGTAAGCTGATTTCTTCACACGGCAACAAACGAGCAACCAGTCCAACAATACGTTTACTCAAAAATTCTCTTGTTTCAGGAGGCAATAATTCCTATGAAATTAAACGCTGAGAAAAATTTATTCAACAGACTAAAAAAAAAGCAAAAAAATGGAAGCCATAGAAATGCTGATTACTCAAAGCGTTCAGTGAATGATTTGAAAGGATAAATAGTTCTTGAACAGTTCGATTGTAAAGATCTAAAACTGCATCAACATCCGGCTAAGCATCTTTAAAGGCATCTAAGTGCAGGATGATAAAGCCAAAGAATATCAGTATTAAAACTAGTTCCAAAAATTTTGCTCCGACTAGAATGTGCACGCAAGACAAACAGCTGTATGGACGAAAAAACATACTACACTGATCTCGAACTCCTTTTTGCCTTCGCAGCGATCGAAAAGTTTGTTTACAGAATAAAAATTGATTCCACAGTCATAAAAATACTTTGTCAAATCGTTGCCGAAAAGGTCCTGATAGTTTTTCAGCATCTGCTGATAGATACACCAAAGAGCTCTGTGGCGAAGAGTAATAGCAACACTGTAACAAATAAAACATGACAATGCCGTGTAAATTGAATGCAATTACTATGAGTTGCTACATACTACTGAATATATTGGTGGTAAAGTGACGAACATGAAACATACTCATTTCTAGGACCGCGATGAAGTTCTTTTTCTTTACCATCACTTTTTACACCATAGATTTTTAACTCGAATTTATATACAATTTCAACGGCTTTTGACATATCCAGCTCGTAACCGTTGACACAAACGCGGAATCCGTCTGCATGACTATAGCGGTGTGACTGCTGCTGTGGTTTCGCTAAAATGTACTCCGAATTTCTGATTAATGTAATAAAGTCATAAATACTCCAAATCTAAAAACTGCAGAGAAAAAACTGGATGAAAGAAAAAACAAAGATTTGTTCTAATCCCTCAAACGACGATAAACCAAGTTCTACCACCAAAAATCGGTTCAGACAACGACTTCGACAAATACAATTTTAACAAAATAAAAAATGAACCGCATGCCTGGGAGAGTAATATCATTCATCATACTTCTGCTTTCTGCTAAAGCCATTTTCTGAAAATGATTCAAATAAATCCACCAACCAATAATCTGCCCTGCAAATCACGGCGTATTTTACCTTATCTAAATCTTCGATAAACCTAGAAGCTTCAATCACCGATAAGCCTTAGGTGTAAGACTAAAATTGTAGACAAATTCTTTCCAAAATTCAAGTTCCAGATAAAGAATTTGAGGAAGAAAATTAAGACATTCAAGAGGTCGACCGTTCATCAGCTAGTGAAATGGCATAAATACTGATGAACTTAAATACCAATAGCAACATGATATCCAATTACCGCGAGCACTATCATAATGATCACAGTACATTAGGTCAAACAATGATACCCATAGCCATCCACCCACCATCTCGTCCATCGACAGTGCACAGACATACAGACACTTTCTAGAACACCACGCGTCTTGCAGAGATGCATTGTCTCATCTAAGGAGTTGCACGCAGAGTCGTTCTGCACATTTCCACGAAGGAAGAGTCTTTGACACGAGGGAGGGGTATCGCCAATCCTTTCGTATGACGCCATGTTGGAACGACGCCCATCGTTCCCAGCTGGATTTACAGCGTCCGAAAATAACAGTTAGCAACCAATCGATTGCTCTATTTCTCTCCATTCACTTTTGTGGACACCTCCTTTGTTGTGCGAAGAGCTGTACCATCGTGAGCTTGCCAGCTATTGATGTCCATGAATTCTTCCGTGAGAGACTGTTCTCAACCAAAGTGTCAGCGTGCATTGATCTATTGGCATTCGAGCCACCATCCTCCTGTCACTGTCCAAATTTGCTAGACCTTATAGTGAAAACATTGGACTTGACATTCAATTTAACCTTTGGAATAAAGTAGAGAAAGTTCTGTGAACTCTGTGCATCGCTTTAAAAAATTCACTGCGCAGGTTCAAAAGATTTATTCAGCGCGGGCGAATATTTCCAGATCTTCGTTCGAAACGGAAGAATTATTTCCGCTAAATCTGTGAAGTTCTTCTCAATTATCATTTTTAATAAGTCATTAATGTAAGTGTGTTAAAACAAACTGCCGTTAGGCCAGAAAAAGTTGGCAGGATTCACCCGTTGAGTAAGGTTATGACGAGTTGAGACCCTTTCGTCCAAGTAAAATTAGGAGATGGAGACGACTTAAGCTGACAATGACTGGGGGTCGGTATTAGTTAGTACAGTGTGCTACTATAGATAAATTTATTGTCACATAAAATACTACTTTCAAGCTCTTCGCTCACTTTTCTTACCGACCACATTATGTGTTTCTTGTTCCCACATTTTATGTATCTCATGTGCCAAATCGACGAAACAACGGGTAACTGTAAGAAAAGCCAAGGACGACGATTTTTCAATTCAATGGTATAGAGTCATTCTTATTACTGCCAACTAGTTTAATTTGCGTTTTTTGCTTGTTTTGCACTGTTGTGAATTGGTAGTAATGTGTGGGTACAGTTGTCGCCAAAATGGCGAAGCTAGAGCCACAATGGTCAAGATGACGCCACAATGTCGAAGCTGGCGCCTCAGTGTTGCGAGAACTAAAGTCGTGCACTGCTTTTCAATCTCAACGTGTTGTTTGCTTATTGTTTTAATAAAGGCTTAATTATCCAAGTTAGAGGTTCAATTACTCAAGCTCGAGCTCTCACGCAACTGAAGAAAATCTTTCCCATGCTCAACGACTTTCACGACAATCCACTACACCATCTTTGTTATTTGTACTGATTACTTCGTCAGATCAATCAATTCAACTACATTGGCCACAGCTTAGTTGAGCTCTTATGTTCCTTATAGATTTGTTCTGGCTGTCGGGACGTGTAAGTATTCCACATGTTGTGAAAAACTGAATTGAAAAAATGTCGGCCTTCAGTGGTACAAATTTATTTGGCGTGTACTGCACTTACGCAATACTATTACTGATAATAAGAAACAACGACAAAGGCACATTACAATGATGAACAATTGCGCAAAAAAACCGTCATCGAAGAAAAGAACCGCGAATAAGCTGAGTAGGAAGAAAAACTAACTGCCTTTGAACCAACTCCTTGTAAAGCTAAATTTTCTTTTACCACAATCCCTTGGACTCACGTTGATCTCACATAATCATGTTGATCAGAAAGTACAATATTTTACGTTTCTCAGAACACTTCGAATTCCCTTACAATTTGTGAATGATCTCACGGATTCTACTTTTACTCATAGTGACTTGTACCACTTATTTCTTTGTTACTGAGTGAATTCAGTTGTGGGGCTGAGGTTGAAACAGTTTTCCTTTCGTTCGTTTCGTTTCCGGTGATTGTTTGGTTCCTGTGTAAGCATAAAAATTTATTGTGAAATGTTTGGTTTTTCTTCTGTCAGAGAAATTGAACTTGTGAGAAACCTTACAAAAGAAATTTTACCTTTATTTTGTATTTTACGCCTTGATGCGTTCCCTTTAGACGCTTGCTTCTTGGAAGGAAAGCTATGGCAAACCTTGGAAGCATTGTAAAAAGTAGAGACATCA
>JABVXS010000780.1:0-19163 GCA_013365335.1 Madathamugadia hiepei | reverse complement strand
GGTATGCTAAAAATGAATACTGGTATGCTAAAAATGAATACTGGTATGCTAAAAATGAATACTGGTATGCTAAAAATGAATACTGGTATGCTAAAAATGAATACCGGTATGCTAAAAATGAATAACGGTATGCTAAAAATGAATACCGGTATGTAAAAATGAATACCGGTAAGTAAAAATGAATTTCATGCAGAAAACCTCTAACGCTACGTACAGTTTTCAACCGTAACCAATGAGATCACCGGATGCCAAGTTGGTGGGTGAAAATGTTTAAGTTTCCTACAATTTTTCTCAATTCTACTAATTACCCAAGGAATGATACTTCCTGGATCTCTATTACTGAAAACATCATGCTAAGGTTAAAAGCGTTAAATTAATTAGCAACGCGATACGTTTGAACTTACCTTCTAAAATTTTTGAAGAATTTCTTAGGCAGTTGAAATACTCTCAATAGTTAATCATTTGCAAAATAAAATTATAAATAACTGAAATCTTCAATTGTAAAATGAACAAATTATTTTATTTTCAAAAAGCTCACCTGCGAAGCTTGCAATTTCCGGATTAATCCTTCATTAGATACTGGAATAATGGGAAGAAAACATGAAAGAGGAATAAGAAATCAAAATTAGTTTCAACAGTTAGACGAATTTCTCTTCAATCTAAACGCGTTAATAAAGAAAAGAATTGTGGGAATTATTAAACTAATTTTAGAGAACATTCAATTTGAAAACGAAATTTTTCTTCCACTTCTACCATCTGCATTACTTATATTAAGGTTTGCCATATCGTTAGTTGCCAATCTCTTTTTCTCTTCTCATTTCAATCCCATTGAATACTTTGCACCCAAATTGTTTAATTTCATTTTCACTTTCCTCTTGCTTTTCTCGTCTTTGCTACTTTCCTCACCGCCCACAAGAAAGTTTCGTTTGAGCTTTCTTGGATTTACAAGGATTTTTGTGATTTGACGAATTAATCAGCAACAATTGAACAAATCTCTTGGATTATTCGAAAATAAATGTTTGAAATTAAAGTCTGTATTTCCCTAGGATATATATTTTGTTCTTTCGCTAATCTCAAGGATTAATACTTTTGAAAATGTTTGAACAACAAATGGAAATTACACTATCTCTCTAGTGAAGCAAGATAGGAGCCAAAGAAAATACTAGGGAACATGAAGGAAGAAAAATATTTCACATTGATTTCAAAAATTTTGTAAACTGCCTGCAAAATCTTTAATCTTCTAATGCTGCAAAATCTGAAATACAATTTCGACAACCTTAATTCTTACCAATTTTATTGAAGTTATGTTTATTTTAGTACTGTGGTGCAAAGGTTGCTTTTAAACGCAAAGGCATACAACAAACATCGAAGAACAGATTCGCTTGAGAAAAAGAACGGGAAAAAAACTTGGTTCAAACTGAAATTTGAATGAAAGAACATTAATTGTGGGCTTTCATGGAATTTTTAAATTAAAGGACACATTATGTTTTAACAGAAGGTCCAATGCCCAAAGGTGGGCAGAAGAAGAGACCTTTTTTAGCTAACATTCGAACTCAATACTTTTGCAGGAAACACCAAAAAAATTGTTCATCCTCTCTAGTATAAGAGGCAGCGAGAGAGAGGACAGAGAACACTGCTTTACATTTTTCCCCTATCCCTCTTTCTGTCATCAAATTAATTCTTCAATGAAGTTTTCAACTTCAAATGATCATTTCGCTATATATTTTTTTCGCAAATGATCATTTCGCTATGTAGGGATGAATTCATCCGTCGATTTTCGTTTTCCTTGCTTTTTCAATTCCACAAACACCGAAATGTGGAACAGTTTCGGATTGTCAATGAGAAGGAAAGACCCATTCTGCTATACTAGAAAGTTGGAGCATACATAATTATAGAGGTGATCACAAATAACAACAGAAAACAGATTGGATGATTATAACTTCTACTTCTATAGTTCTCCATCATTTCCATAAGCGGGAAGCTTCACCCCACGTAAGGTTAAGCCCAAAGCCACGCAGATTGCGACGTCTGTGATAATTTCATTAATTGTCGAACTGCGACAAATCCAGGACCCGTGAATTGTATGTCGTTCTAGCAGCACCCATGCACGTCATCCATCTTCTATACACTGACTGTCTGCATCTGTAAACTAACGTTTCCTGTACAGTTTCTCTATACCTTCTTCTCCACCACTATTCTCCCCATGTTCATCTCTCGCGTGTAACCATGAAAATTCTTTGTTTTAGACAGCTAATGACCCCTGCCAGGAGACAAAGGACTTCCCACATGTCCTCATTGCCCCGTTAGTCCAGCTTACAGCCAACTACAAACCCTCTCTCCAACCTGGAGTTTTGAAACGGCCATAAATTTGCTACTTCCCAACAGAATCATCTATTCTTCTGTTGAATAAGCTTGATGAGGACTTTATCTACAATTCCATTTTTATTCAAAATTAAGAAATATGTGTGTTTTCAGGCTGAAATGCTCAAATTTTTCGTGAGTGTAGTGAAATCAAAGAAATACATCGCTTACATGCTTGCAAATGACGTAAGAGGAAGGAAGCATTGAAAAATCTGAGGTGGAAAAAGAGTTTGAAGACGTAGAGTTAGTTGAAACAAAAGATGGACGAAACTCTTGAGCCTGGACAAGAGGGATAAGAGCTCTTACTAATTTGTTTTTGGACCACCGAGTATTTCAGAGAGAGAAAGGGGAGAGATGTTTTCATAAAGAAAAATCACCCCAATTCTGTTCAATATTTTTAGTGTTGTCCCTGAAATTCGTTTTGCCTGTCAATTAGGAAACATTGACAAATGACCATTCACGGGACGATTGAATTAATTTTCCATTCGGGAACTGGACAATGAAGGACACTCTGATTATCTCTTAACCTATTCAAAACCGAATTCATTTTCTGGGATTGAGATTTCCGGGAATGTTGGAGAATTTACGAGTTACTGGAAAGCAAAGCAGATATTCTAAATTTGCAATAGTCCGATAGAAGCTAGTTGTTCGTTTTCAGCAAAACATTCATCTTCTGGATGCAAATCAGGAAATTAGCTATCCGGAAGGGGAAAGTATCAGATGAGATCCGATCCCAGGATACAGCAACGTCCT
Organism: Madathamugadia hiepei; assembly: GCA_013365335.1. Taxonomy (NCBI): domain Eukaryota; kingdom Metazoa; phylum Nematoda; class Chromadorea; order Rhabditida; family Onchocercidae; genus Madathamugadia; species Madathamugadia hiepei. The sequence goes on along the minus strand of JABVXS010000780.1, from coordinate 16,049 downwards.
TAATAACCTGGATACATCTGATCTCCGGAAGGGAAAGTGCACAAATGGAAGAAAACACAAATAAAAATTTTTTTTTTGCTTTTCGGTGTCTGATTCCAGAGAGAGATGCAAAGTTCGAACTCCTCTGTTCATAAATTCAACCTGATTTAAACAATCCTTAAACAAAAAAGGAGAAGTGAAAATATGAAAGATTGGAAGAAATTTCTCAACTTCAATGCCAATCGACCAATAGAAATTGTCAAATTAAACTTGAAATTCTCATTTCCTTTTTTCCCATTGACACTCTGTGGAACATTCTGTCATCAGCAAAGATGAGGAATAGTAACAATTATTGACGCAAACAGACCACAAAGGAATTGAATTGATGCAATTAATTTGGGGAATTCCATCTCATAGTTTCACAACTGCTTGAACTTTAATTCAAAAGGATTTCATGGTGAGGTGGTTTTTTGAGAAAAATGAAACTGCTGAAATCTTTTAACACAGCGGCTTTCATTGATTTATTTTTCTTTACCTGTATACAGCAGTTAAAGTTACCTTAAATAAATAGTTATGGCGAAATAAAAAATCACGAGGTTCAGAGCAGTTGATTTATTACAAACGACATTTGCGAACAAGTTTGAATGAAGGAAAATGGCAGGTGTGATGGAGAGCATTAAGTTCAACGAGGTTATAGAGCACGACAAGGACAAATATCCGCGAAATTTTACCGCAATCACTTCATTTTTTATGCCCACTTTCCATTTCCTTTCTTTGACCTTCTCTACAAGAACGACCTCATTGACCTCGTTTACAACATATACCTCTTACCATCCATACAGATTCCATCCAGCCAAGTCCAACTTTACTGCTGAATTCATTCTTCCCTCATTTCACAGTTACATTTCCGAGAGTTATTGATATTCCTTCATAAAAAATTGAAACTGAGAGATTAGGTCGATAAACTTTCTCATGTTACAATCCCAGTCGATCGGGTGAATAGCCAAGTTGTTCTTTTTTAATGAAGTTTTTTATGAAGGAATAGCAATAAAAGCTACTTAAATTACCATTTCCAAGTTTTATGGATCACTTAGCTTGCATTAGTTTTATTAGCTCATGAGATTCACTACAAAAAGAAAGTAGAAAACCAAAGGTCGGATTAGGGTTCAGGATCAGCAATCAACTCAGTGCTGAAGCGGTGAGATGTAAGTAAGCAGCCTTCATAGTTACAGTATCAGATACTACAACTCTTCTAGCAAGCAATTGTCGTGGTGGGTTGGAGAAACCGTAATGACAGTTTCCGTTAATGCTTCAAAGTTCGAGTTATTACAGAAAATATTTAGTAATATATAGGAATGTCGAAATTAGTTGACAAAAGGAGTCATCGCAGATGCAAATATAAAGCTGATGGTCGTATTGGTACCATACATTTCACATATTAATCCACATGAACAAGTTTTTCATTCCGTGACTGCTATTCATCAAATGCTTGCATAAGAGGATTACGAGTTTTCAGAAAAAAAAAAAAAAAAAATGAAATGAGAAAATTTTGGTGCTGAAAAACTGCAAATTTGCAGAAATGGAATGAGCTTCTGCTCAGTATTTCCCACTCAAATCATATAGGCTTAAATTGATAATATTGAAGTCCTTCCAACTTAAAATTCTTTTTTTTTCTCTGGCAATCTTTTACCTCCTGCTGATTCGTGAAATCCTTTATTTCTGATTAGTTTAAAGTTGGTGAAAAAAGTTTCGACTCGTGACTGCTATTCATCAAATGCTTGCATGTCTTATTGCTGCCACTCTATTTGATTGAATTTCTTTTTCATTAAAATTCTTCAGTTCATTTCCGAAGTGGAACTGCTAAATTAAACTAATCAGAAGGAGTTAGTTAAAAATAAACCTTCTCTCACAACTTTTGTTTTAACACTGACAAAGTTCACTTCTCGAGAAGGCTCATTCCCATTAAGATGTCCGTCTTTCCACTAGTTGTTTACCTGTCTTTAATGAAACTTATGACCGAATGTTTACACATGGTAATCTACTTAACCATACAACAACAATAATTTATAAGAGATGGACGGAAGGTAACACTGTGGAAATAAAATGAACAAATTACGGGAAGTTGGGAAGGCCTTTGAGGAGATTTGAACAGGTAAGTTGAAGATCACGATGGCAAGGTCAATCACCTTACCTTACACTTTCGGCAGCAACGAAAAGCGTCACATATTTGACAGAATAATAATAATTTGATTCATCGATTTTGTAAACTTAAATTGGAAGATCACTCATTTCTATGGATTTGATCAATTGCTTACACTTGAGAGCATAAAGGTTCGCCATTAAGTTTGCTGAAACTGAAATGGTTGAAGATTCTTGAATTCAGATTTGAGAGAGGAATCATTGAAACTTCTCGATTCCACGAATTATTTTAAAAAACCGTAACAGTAGAAGATGAGCCTTAGCCTTGGCCAAATTTGAATTTTTGCACTTCAAATTGCAAGAAATGAACTTTAGATGGCAAGTGACACAGTCCGATAAAAAGCATGTCAGTAATTCATCTTTTCAATTTTGCTGCTTAACCTCGATTCTCGGTATCCTTTATAGAAATGAACCGTAACTCTGAGGTTCCTGAAATGAAAGGAAAAACGGTGAGTGATGATTTTTTGCTCGGTTCAAGAGTCAAGCAATATAGTGCCTGGAGCCAATTTTTTTAAGTCAATGTAACCGGATTCTGATGGATTGATAGCTAAAGACGTGGAACAGTTCAGATATTATTCCTATTACTGCCAGTGGGCTTAAGTCTGAATTGCTGCTCACCGGAAAACGTTACAGAAATGATAGTTTTACTAGCAGTGATAAATTTTGAAATGAAAGATGAGATTCGTGAATTCTTAATTATAGCTGATGAAATGGTCTAGTAGTTTTTATATAACCCGAAAGCTATTTAGTGTCGGATTCTGTTTTACAGTTCTTTGTTGTCGGAAGAAAAAAAAATCAAATGGCAGATATTCAGAAGAAAGGTATGTGTCGTTGGATTTCATTTTTTCCGGATATTTGACAGTAACTGTAACTCTCTTTGCAATTCCTTTCGGGTCGCTTTTTCCGATTCCGTCAATCCAGAGTTTTTTCAAAACAAATGGATTTTTAATGATGCTTTAATTTACGTCATCAATGCCATCAGTAAGTATGAAATGCACACATGAAGAGAACAACAATTCCAAGTGACACGTGAAGTCACCCGAACAACACGTTGATACTCAACACTTCTGGGATTGTTACTTTTCATATTGACCGCATCTGTCGCAAAATCGTTGATTCTAGTTTTGGTTGGACTTCAGGTGTTCGACGTGGCCTGTTTCTCGCGTCCAGTAATGGGGAAACATGAAAAAGGTACGCCGAAGGAAATTGCTAACCGATGCAAGTCAAAAGGCTTACAGAGGCTAAGATGGTATGTGAATGACATAATTGCACTGCTTGGACTTATGCATTAACTAAAGTGGAAGTTTTTCGTTAATTCATTAATAGCACTTCAGGTTTTGTCAGATGTGTAAAAAGCAGTGTCGTGATCAAAATGGCTTCAAATGTCATTTGACGAGCGAAACTCATCAGCGACAATTATTGTTGTTTGCGGAAAATCCAAATACTTATCTAAAAGAGTACAGTGAAGAGTTTGAAAATAATTTTTTGAAGGTATTGCTTTACTGGTTTATACTGCAGCATAGGTTTTCACCCAGCTTATAACTTGCAAACTTTCATATTCATTGCACCACACTTTTCCTTTTCTCTCTCTCTCATTCTCGGATATAATCCTAAATTGCATACAACATATACAGTTCCTTTACGTGATTTATATGCTCCTTAAAGACGGAATTTTTGAAATAATTTGGCTAGTTTACATTAGGCATTAGGATGCTTTTATTAATAGGCTTTCGTAGTATTTAGTATTTCTTGACGATTATATTAAGACTCAAGAGTTCCTTTCATCAGTGCCACAAATGATGAATATTTCAGCTTGCATCTCGCCTTTATCAGGTTTCTTGAATGCATCATTTGGGTAGATATTGTTGGTTGTAGAAAGTGAGAAAGAGTCAGGAAAGAGGAAATGTAATTGATTTGTCGGTTTATTGCTTTCTAGGTGTTACGAAGTACTTTTGGTACGAAACGCGTCCGTGCCAATGAAGTTTATCAGGAATTTATACGTGATAAAATGCACACGCATATGAATTCAACAAAGTGGCATACCTTAACAAATTTTATTGTTTATCTTGGAAAATCTGGCAAATGTCACGTTGATCAAACAGAAAAAGGTTATTATCTTTTCTCATTTTCTTTTTCTGAAATCCTAAATTTGTTCAATTTGTGCACATTATTTGCAATATCGGTGACATTCGTTGTATAATTATATACAACTAGTGTCGCGTCAATGTAAATTGGGTGTATTTTTGATATTGTAAAATAATCTTTTAGGTTGGTTTATTGCATGGATTGACCAACAGGAAGAACTCAGAAAACAGGAAGCATTTCATAAGGTTCAAGCTATACATGACGATGAGGAACGATTGCAGCAGTTATTGGCGGAACAGGCAGAAAGGTATCTGTCTATCATAAGTAGCGTTCACCCAGATTCATAGACAGATTTAGAATGTATTTTTGTTTAGCTTGTTCATTATAATCAATCGAAGTTTGGAAATCAAAAAAAAATCCAAGTAAGAGAGGGTGTACTTGTAACTTTTACTTTTACCAAATATCAAGAAATTTATCTTCTTTTAAAGAGCTCGTGAAAAACAGCAGAAATCATTAGAAGCGAGCGGAAGCCATCCAACGGAATTACACCGTACCGCTGATAATGAGAAAGTTTCTTTTTCGTTGGTGCCAAAGAAACCAAGTAATGAGGTGAGCGATATTATTCATGAACTACTTTGCTGGAATGTTTAACCTTTAAGTATAAACGGGAGAAGTGAAGATTGTGAATTTGATATTGACCAGTGCTTCACAGTATCTAGCTGATTGATTAATTAAACATTCATGTAGGAATATTTAGTTGTGTTTCGGTGTCCAATCCGTCCAATCAGTCAAGTAATGGCACTAGTTGGTTTTGCTAGTGACGGCTTTGGACTGTCATTTTCGTATTTCTGGGTTATAGGAACTCACCAGACCAATTATGTCAGTTCTTGCCATTTCAATCAAAAAGGAAACGAAATCGGAATCGCCAGACAAATTCAAAAAGCAGCAATATAAGGATAACTTCTCCAGCGCTTTAACCTCGAAGAAAGAATTTAAAGATGAGCATGGTATTATTTTTTTGCACTTTCTTAGTTTTACTTTTTTGCGTTTTTTAGTTCTATTCATTTGGCGCAACAGGTAGCAATGACTACTATAAATATCCATTTCGTAAAATTAGTAGTAATTTAATCATTGCAAATTTCTTCTTTGATAGATAGTTTTGTATGCGTCTTATTTTCCATGCTGTTTACAGATTCTGCATCCAGTAAAAATTGGAAACAAGATCTGAAAGCAAAAAAAAGTGCTTTGGATGAAATCATGGAAATGGAAGAACGTCGCAAGGAAAAGCGGAATAGACGAGATAATTGGCTTCATGAAGGAATTATTGTAAAAGTAGGTATTTTTATTCGCTTTTTGTTTGACTTGAGTAGTACGAGTTTGTGGAATGAAACTAATAGAATTCAAGTGCTACGCTGCTAGCATCTTATGGTAGTGGTTTGCAGTAGCTTATATTGTAGGTTTTTTCACGACATTTTCAAGTGGCATATTCAAGTCATAGATTTACTATCTCCTTAATATATGCATCTGGAAATCTGGATAATATAAATTTATATTACAATTGTTTTTACGTTTGTAATTCTAGATTACTACGAGAAAATTTGGCAATAATTTCTACAAAGCAAAGGGTGTAATAAAGCAATTAGTGGACGATTTCATTGCCGTTCTGGATGTGGACGGTTGGTTCATTTGTTCCCTTTTGCATTCCTGGCCTTTAATTTTCTGCTTTCGTTGACGAAATCCGTAATGAAAAATTTAATGAAATAAAGTATTTAATATAAGCATTTTTAAATCCTAAACATGACTGTTAGATAATACCTGGAATTAATATAAAAAATTGAAGATAATTCATGATAGCTTAATTATTTCTTTTTACTTGTTAGTAGGTGAATCACTTGATCATGTAATTTAATTTCATGTTTTATTGCTGAAATTACAAAGATTTTTTTTTGCGAAGAAAACTGGTTATGTATGTTGTAAAAAAACGCCATTGGCGAAAGTGATTCTCGAAATGCTCTTCTAGTTGATTCAGGTTGTTCACTGGAGGTCGGCCAAGAAAATCTTGAAACGGTGATACCGGCTTTGGGACGTGGGATGTTGGTTGTTAACGGAGCATATCGTGGAACAAAAGGTGTATTACAGGCAATCGAAGAAGAGAAATTCTCTGTAATCTTGCGCCTTGAGGAAGGTCTTGCCAAAGGACGACTTGTATGCTTACCATATGAGGATGTTTGCAAGAAACAGTGAAATATTTCCCTTTTTTTTATTAATTGAAGTGTGTTATCTTACTTAAGGAGATATTCCTGTAGAATTCTTTGTCACTTCGTTTGTTCCAGTGGGGTAGTTTGCTGAGTCCTAGCAGGAAAATTGGCTGCTTCGCAAGTAGTGAAATTTTTAATAGGTTCTTTAGATCGTCCTGGATACTGGGTGAATTGTACATCTCACTTGGCACTGAATATTTTTTAGTCTTTTTTGTGTTATCGGTGTGAGGGTAATTATGAACTCCAAAAATTTGTTTTCGGATAAAGACGCTCAGTAGCCATGAAATTTTATGAACTTGTGTATATATAAATATGTATACGTGTTTGAAAAATAAAATAGAAACAAAAATGTGTAGTCAGTTCGTACATCAAGTTATCGGATTTGATTTTGTACTAACGTTTGCTGTCTTTTGATGCAATAAATTTGTACCGTTATTTGAAGCTACTGGTTCTAATACTTATCCTTGACAATTATTTGCTGTTCTTTTTGGCAAACCCAATTTGTTTTATTATGCTTCATCGAATGGTGCTGAGCTAGTTTATTTAGTGTGAGGTTTAGTTCTCTCTGAAATTTGTTCTTAAACACTCTTCAGAATTTATCTGGAGTCTTTGTTGACATCCTATCAAGTGAATTTCATAGAATCCAAACCAACTCTGTCGTTAATCATTGGTGCTAAACTATAAAAGGTAAAAGTGCCTCAAATTTTTAGGTGTAAGTAAAAGTTATTAGTTGTGGCTAAGGGATTAGGGAGTATTAGTTGATAATTCCGTTTAGAAGATGAGGTTCTATTGCTATATCAAATTTTGCAAACTTTCAACGAGAGAAATGTGTTCGTTAGAATCAGTGGTTTTTCTTGAAAAGATTGAATGCAGCATAGGAATGCCGCCAAAAAAGAATAATAGCAGTAAGGGCGGTGCAGGAAGTGAAATTTCGAAAAAAGGAAGTGTCGGGAAAAAGGAAAACAAAGGTGGTGTTGCCATCAAAGTCAGGCATATCTTATGTAAGAAACAGGTATTTTTTTGATCCTGAAAGTTTTAGTTTTGCCTTGTTGAAATAACGTGGTGGTAACAGTGTTTTACTGCTCCTGTTTTTTATGACGAGAATTTCCTATGTTGAAGTAAGGTGCTGGTAGCCGTTGCAACCATTATTACTACAGGGGAAAGCACTGGAAGCGATCGAGAAATTGAAGTCGGGCTTGAAGTTCAGTGAAGTAGCCATGAATTACAGTGAAGATAAAGCTAGATCGGGGGTAATATGTTAGCTTTCACGTATTAAAATATAGGATCGACCTTTTTTTACCGTTTTCATGCTACTTGCTTGGTATGGGTGTTAGCGACAGGAACTATTCGAGCTTGTCTTTACTCTCTCATAAACATATGTCAATGAATGAGTCCATTGTAATTGTCTATGGTCATTTTAATATCATTGCTTTGTATTGTTCCAGGGTGATCTGGGTTGGATGAATCGTGGTTCAATGGTAGGTGCATTTCAAGATGCCGCATTTGCTCTTCCGAACAGTACTGTTGACAAACCGGTCTATACTGATGCACCTGTGAAAACTAAGTTCGGCTATCATATTATCATGGTTGAAGCCAGAAAGTGACTGGATTTTTTTCCTATTTCTTTTTTTTTCTTTTTCATCAACTGTGATTTTTCACAAAATGTATGCAATTTCGGGGAAGTGAAAATGAAATATATTTTACAAATACATTAAGTAGTCAATACATTCACCTTTCAAATATTTCAAAACAATATTTGGAAGTGAAACGTATGGATTATAAAATCTTTATCATTCATTGACCTCTCGTGACCAACTTCTGATTACCATCACAACTCCTTTATAGATTCAGGAGTGTGCAGAAACGCTTGCCGTATTAGTTTAAAATTTAAGAATGTCGATATATGAGTAATTTTATAGTTCCAAGAAAAAAATTTAGAAATTAAGAAGGAAAAAAAACACCGATTGAGCAAGAAGTTCGAGATGCTGGAAGAGGACGAGAACTCATCAGAAAAGAACATGTTTTTACGAAAAATCTGGTCAGCTTTAAACAGTAGAAATGCTCTGTCAGAGAGAGCTGGGACGAAATATTCTTGGACATTTGTCAAAAAAAGTTATTTCAGATTTTTCTCGACACATGTAGGATGTACATTTTGTACGGTAGTGAACATCCAGTTTAGTGATATTATGTCATCATTAAATACGTAAGTGTTGGTAGACTGATTCTCGATCGGTTGGTTATACATCCCAAACCTTCACCTACCCTTCAACACTTCTAAAATATCGAGATATTTGGATCGATTAATAAATTGATCATTATGAGGCTATCATCAAAAAAACCAATATCAATGCTATTTTTTTGTTTTAAAATTGGTTAAAACTTTTCAACATGACAGTGCTGAAATTCGCTACAAATGTAGTCAGGTAAAGGATCTCGAGAATTCGTTTTCTCTTGGAACTTCAATCAAAGTTGCATTTTAAACTGTCTGGAAAATTCTACCGCGCAATTTGGTGACGATGTGATCGTATTTGCAAAAGTCCAGTGGTACGGCCCTTTTCAAATTGATAAATTCTCAAAAGTGCCGCCTTTCTTTGTTACATACGGATGTCTTGTTTTACACTGAAGTAGCCTACTGTAACCAATACAGAACGGTGAAAATAAAACTACGTCGAACTCTGTAAAGCTCTGATCCAATATACAGGTGAAAATTCCCTGTTCTACTGCTACCACCCAACTATATTAGGTCATTTGTTTCACACCCAAATCCTTAATACCTTTCTCTACAATCATCCATTCATTAATATGCTTCTCGCACACAGCGATAAATGCTCTTACTTATTCTTTCATAAATTAAGCAAAGGTTTTACCACTACTACCCAAGCAAGAATACATATTTATCGCGTAATGAATGGAACAGAAATAAAAGGCAGAGATCTGACAAAGTGTAAAACAATCAGTTTAAGCAGGAATATATGCAAAAAAAATGGACTAAAATGCAATAAATTACAGTCAATGAGAAAAATATATGAAATATACAAATCCATCTTCATCTTCCTATAATTTAACTTTTCCTTTTCGTTTCCCATTCATAGCTAAAGCTCGAATCTATTTATAAACATTATAAAGGTTGAATAAGATGAAATACCGTGAAGCTTACTGGAGGAACAATCTGTCAATATTTGTTATATTTATCTGTTACTAAACGTTTTTAGATCACTCAGAAATTTTTAGTCTTAGCTCCATCCAAGGTTTTAACGACCCTTAATTAGAGTGAATGCTGAAAGTAAAATGTTTGCACACATCATCACGTGATAAGTCTACGGTGCAAGAGTTGCGAGAAATTTGGTTGGAATTTAAGATCGTATTTGAGCATTAAAATTGCACAGATTTGAATTATACCACAATGACTAATGCATACAAATCAGCAATGATAAAACGATACTAATGATTTATGATATGAGTGGAAAAAGATGAAAACAAAAACAAATTACAGAAACATAGTGCTATGCGTTGGTATTGAACACATAACAACGCCTTCCGAGAGAAAAAATATTGCTTGATAAACTGTTCCGCAGCAAATAAATGCCCCTTGTCCATGATTTTCCGAATATGTACAAAAGAATTCTTAATAACTTGACTAGAAACCATAATAAGCGGCACTTTCTAACTAAAAAACTTCAAAATTCAAAGTATTGATGATTTCGGGATCAATTTCGCTCTTCGATCATGGAAGATGTCTTCCGGAGCGCTATCTTCAGAATCCATATCAATTCTATCCATAGTAATCGGTATATCATCTAGAGTTTCATCACGTACAGAGACTCGTTTAAGTCTTGAAATATTCTCGAAAATACCATTTTTTGTTAATCTGCAAATTATTATCTATTTATTAATTTATTAAGAGAGAATGAAGAATTTCAGAACTTTGGAATACGCATTGTAAGATCCAGAATGATGGAAGATTTCTTGTTTTACTTTTCAAACATTCAGTATTAAACTGATAACATGACAATTTGTAATAAATAACGTTGGCATGAAAAAGGAAAAAACAATCTGCTAAATTTGTGAAAAGATATAGAACTGATAACTAAATCACTATTTCATGCTCTTAGTTATTTTTCGCAGTATTATCCTGCACAATTATTAAAAAAAAAAATGGGAAATTCAAGTTAAATTGGAATTTTGGAAAAAATTTAACATCAGTAACATACGCTTCGCCATCCTCGTCATCCTGAGCTAATTTTAGGTATGGATTCCTTTCCTGCGGCCTAAATTGATAGCCAACAGTTATGAAAAACAAAAGTGTTGAGAATTCTACCACAAAATTAGTTATCCAATCATAATCGAATGGTACAACTGCCTGAAACCTTTTTTGCTCAATCGTGATGGTCTTATAAAACAAAAACAATGACAGTTTTTTCTCTTTTAACAAAAACATAGTATAATATTCTTCGCAATAATTATAAAGTAGATCTTCCACTTCAAAATGAATATGGAAATGTGACCATTTATAAAAACAAAACCTGAACGTTATTCTCACATAAAATAGCAAAGAAATGATATTCAATAATTTTTCCTATATTTTCCAAATTTTTTGTATAAATTAACCTCATTTTCATTTCTAATAAAAAAATGAATAGAAATATGAAATGCTAACCTCGATGACGAACCTAATTACGCGAGTCAAGTAGATATAACTAATTATAACTAGATAGAAATGTCGGAATAATTTCAGTTTTTCTAAATTGAAAGCTGCCTTTCCATCGCTTCGAGCACCTTCCTGTAGATGACGCATTGACCTGAAGAAAACGAATACGATCTTTTGAATCTCACTATGCACAAATAAATTTTATAAATGAGCTCTATTTTCTTCAGTACTCTGAGTGAAATCGATGCATAAAATAAAAAGTAAAAAACTGCAAGTCATACCATATAACTGGAAAAATTACTGCTAAACAACAAAAAATGTCAAAAAATATGAATATTTGCAGCCAAAATTGATAGCCTTGCTCTCCAGATTCACTTTCCTCAATAATAATCATTGCGACATTGTCCATCACCTACAAGTTTCATTTAATTCTAAAGAATTACTTCAGTAAAATTCGACTGATATTTTAAAAGAAACTAATAAATCAGTAATATTAGAAAAAGACATATAAAGATATCTATCAAACTCTCCCACCCATATACCCTCATATGAATCTCTATATCCGGATCTTGTTAATAAACTAGAATGTTGGAGCTCGCAGCAATATTAATTTATTATCTCTTGGCAATGTAATTCGTCGAATTTCGAACTGGAAATGAAATTAGTTTCAAACCATCTAATTCAATGATACTGATCACTTTTTTTCTATCACAATTTGATTTGCCCTAGCTCCTAATACTGCGATATTTTAAATCATTAAATATTCTTAAGCACCTAAAAATCAGCAATAGACGCTACCGAAACAAACTAACCTGAAGTGGTAGAACAATCATAAACAATCTTCTTTCTCGATCAGTTAAAAACTTCTTGAAAAATGTATATCCTGTACCAATCAAAATGATTGTTCCAAATAAGAGTGCACCTTTGAGTCTGTAAAAAATGCATACTAAGAAATGATTGTTGACTACCACCATTAGTCTGGAAATACTGAAAACTCTATTTCGATAATCTAAAAAAATAATTCAGTGGAGTCGCCATAATATTGAAAAATGTTTCAGGTCAAATTAATAACATATGAACTGTTAAAACATACAAATGCGTGATGTAATAAATGACAGCCCAAATTTCGCGCTGATGTCCATATACAGAGACGAAATAGTAGTTGGTACCATGGAATAATAGCGATAACAATTTTAGGATAACCAATGCAGTCATTACATGGTGCACCTTGTAAATCGTTCCGGGACTAAAATAATGAATAAAACAGTTGCAACAATGCTCTACTAACAAATCAGTTTGTGATGAAGTAACTGAAACGTGTAACACCTTGAATGGCAAATATTACGTATCCATATACAAGCAGCAATTGCAAACAATGCAGCCATGCATAAGTACAACTTTGGTTTTGCTATATCTCCAGCAGGAAGATATGATCCTGGATTTTGCTCGATAATGTCAACCTATAATTTTTTTCACGCACCACATTAATGACTTTAGTGAAGTTTAGATTATGGGTAGTAACTTTATAAAAATCTAGATAACAAAAAATGCTGAAAAAATGAATGTTTTGTTGCTATCACCAGATTTAATCTTTATGAAAAACTGGAGAGAAAAAAGTTACATACGGTAAAGTGCACGGCGACTTGGTTACTGTAACCATGTGCTCGATAATTGAAACAGTTGTGGTAAATGAAATTATAACTACCTTGTTGCCCTTCCTCGAATCGTACAGCAACCTTTAATTTTTTTTCCAAATTTCAAAACGTCAAGAATAACATTAGTCAAACTATTCCCCCAACCAATTCTACAAACAATATGGTCAAGAATTTTCATTTATTCGTTGAATACCCAATTACCAACCGAAGTAGAATACTGATCTCCAAAAAGGTTCAAAGGAAGATAATCTTTATATGGTATTTTTGTAGCAGTTGTTCGAAATAACATGTTTTGCAAGTTGTTGAAAAAACCTGATCCGCTGGGTGAGTCCTGCAGCAATCACTTATGATGAACGAAAACAGAAAATCAAGAAAAAAATTTAAGTGTTCGAATATAATCAACAATAATTGAGTTTTCACTTCCAAACATTTCATGGGATCTAAGATATAAGAGGTAAAAAACACTGACAGGCTGTTCGACTTTGGTCACAAGGGGTGCTTCCAAAGATGTTCGCCCTGTTTTATTTGGACAACTGAAATGTAATGCAGGAAAAACATTTAAATTTGAATGTAATCAAAGGCACTCAACAACTGTTTAATTAATTGGTAAACAGGATACTGGTTTTTTTCCGGCACTCTGCTGCTACCTAAGGGATTACCCTTTATTTAGCAGCGATCTCTTGAAAAATTTGCCAAATGCTGCAGCCAAAACAAAGAGATAAAGAGCAGCATCCAATGATCAATCTCAAAAATTACGTAAAATCCAATAACCTTTCTAAATTTTTGCACAGTTTTAAATCGCGGATTAATCCTGTACGTAGAATTTTCAAGCTGTTTTCGGTGAAGTTGAAAACAAAGAAAAGTGCATCATAACCTATAATGATTTAATAACAACTGATCACAACATATCTGAACTGATTTTTTTTTTCAAGAGAAACATACATAACATGAAAATTAACAGCTCCAAAAAAAACTTCGCAAAAGTATTACCTTGATCAAATTGAGATAACTGACATACATGTGGTTTCGATCTAACACAATTCAATATGTCCTTGCCTCGTGACAGTGTAAAACCAATGACACCCTGCAGTGAATGAAGAATTTAAAAATCGTTGTACGTCAAGGTAGTTGAGGTATATGTAAATAAACAAACCAAAGAATAAAATTATTCGCATGCGTAAAAGGTCAAAAAATTATTTACATAAAAATTATATACATGTCTAAACGATAATTTAACCTATTTAATTTGTCTTTCTTACTTATCATTTCTAGATTTTTTTTTTGCAATTTTTTTTTTTATAAAACACTTTACTATTTAAAAAAGTATAACAGTCTGTCAAAAAAGATAAAACGTTAAAACAAACGAATCGATCAGTGTTACGCTGTTCTCGTTTCACATCAGGTGACACTAATTCCGCCGGAACCGTGAAATTGTGGAGATTTAAGATAAATGTACCACCTTTATTATACCCAAATGTTGTTAGTACGATATTCCTTCGTGCATCACTCTGCAACAAAACCAGAAATAAGGATAATTCTCTTTAGCTACAATAAGTTTACATTCAAGGAATTTGAAAAACTATTCTTTGCTCCATGATTTTCTCACTTTCTCGAAAGAAAACAACCCTGATTAACAAGTGGTAGAAAAAGCAGCACTAAAATTATTAAGCAAACACTAGAAAATCTTTAACTGATTCGCAGCGGTCTTCACAACTGAACATCTAACTAATGTGAATACATTCTTCCTTTTCCACTTAATGTTTTGTTAGCACCGCGTTCCTTAGAAATGGAAAAAAAATAAAAACTTGTTCTTTTTCGCAATTATTGCATTAAAGTGCTCATTAAAAGCTCCCATCTCAAGTTTTATTTATCCTGAAATTGTTGTAATGACAAACTTACTCTTAAAGCGAGGTGATGAATTTTTGGCTCAACAACCACCATAGGTATCAGCAATCCAATGAGGATAACAAACCCAAACCTTTTCATGCTTACCTACACTCTGAAATAAATTAAACCAAAATATTTGCAAATTGCATAAATTTACTACTGACGAGAACTGAGGTCGTACCTCAGAAAGACAACCGTCCTCTGGAAAACAAAATCTTATCAAACCGTTCGACAAACAAGCCAATAAAGCGGTTCGTCCAACATGACCCAGAGGTAATGCTACCACTGGTTCTACGACAAAGGTCACGGAACATACCCGAGATTAGTTTGAGGTTGATCGAATATTTAGTCCATGGATTTAAACTTTAAAAATCTTCAACCATAAAAACTGTACCGTAACTCCCAAGGTGTTGTTGGTTATTAAACCGTATAGTTCAGATGGATCCACTACTGATTAAGCTAATTTTCATCTCAGTCTTTACACTTCTAGAACAAAACATGGGTAACTGTTAGATGTCATAAATCCTTAGATCTTTTGTTGCCTTAAGCGATGAGGCCTTACTTTGGAACGAATATCACGGACAAAACTGTCCCAATGCCCCCCATTCTTTTCATGCCTTTACATTACCTTCGCTTGATACTCTCCTCTGAATTATTTTAGCAGGCTTAACCTACCAGAATCTCTTTTCTAGTTCTCTCATTCGATCTCAGTTGTCAACCAAGGAAATAATTGGTTCTTAGGAACACATTTAGCAAGATGCATTATTCCATCCAAACTTTTCCTTCCTAGTCTTTCCAAACCCCGCAAAAAAAAGTCACTGCAGAATCACAGAACTATTTTATAACTTATAACTAGCGTTAAGCCACATTGCCGCGTGATAAATGGTGGGGTTTGATACCTGAACAATCCACTCCCAAACAGTTTAACATATTGGTGTTAAGCGAATGTGCAATGTTATCAACATTTTTTTACAGAGAATGATTCAAAGGAGCTTCGGTAAGGATAAAACAAATTTGTTGCAATGATGGAAATTTATTTTCCACAATGATGCCTTTTATTTTAATGTAAAAATATAACTTACTTACAATTTTCAAATTCACTTTTTCTCATTCCCTTTATGTATCATAAAAGCAGACTCAACAACAGAGACAGTTCTTAGAGTGACATCTCAGCACAGTAGCTAATGGAAATACATGGTCAAAAAGCTTCGGCTCTTTATATCATCTTCTAGAGATATTTGTTTGCTGATGAGTTGGACTGGTGGATCGCCTTTGCAACATAATTTTGTTCCTTTCATTTTCCAGATCTCGATCTTTCAAACTGTCACTGATTCGTTT